>JAECUM010004309.1:0-122234 GCA_016617855.1 Megalonaias nervosa | reverse complement strand
TTGTGTGTTTTATGCTTGCTCGTTCGTTGGTGAGGATAGTATAGTGTGTGTTTTATGCTTACTCGTTCGTTGGTGTGGATAGTATATAATATGTTTTTTTCTCATCCCGATTGTGTGGATGGTATGTTTGTGTATTTTATGCTTGCTCGTTCGTTGGTGAGGATAGTATAGTATGTGTTTTATGCTTGCTCGTTCGTTGGTGAGGATAGTATATCATATGTGAAGTGAGTGTAAGGCATGTTTTCCTTCACGTCCGTGCTTGAAGTATATAAACGCATAGCGTTCGTCATTCGCGCCATTCTACACAGAATAAAAAGGAACAGAAAAATGGATTTAATCAACAAGTTAAGAGATAGTTGGTGCTGGATGGTAGATGCAGTCTATGTAGTGGAAAAACTTCAAAAGAAGTGGAGGTTTCAAGTTAGCCTAGACTTTATGGCGAGACTCAAAGCAGCAAGTTATCATTTGCAAATGATAATAATGGAAGAAGCAGATAAGTTGAGAGGTTTCAACTATCCGAAATATGTGAGAGTAGGAACCTTGAAGGAGATTTTTGGATATTGTTGTTGAATTGGAATCTTTTTTGGAAGGTATCTTCTCTTTAACAGAATGGCCTTTTGTCAAAAAAGGCTTAGACAATATCAAGAAAGCGGAAGACCTAATGAGAAAAGTACTGGAAGAAGAAGTAAAGAAGATCAAGGAAACTTGGAAGAAAGAAAGAAAGGACAAAGAAAACCAAAAAAAGAAAGAAGAGTTTGAGAAACTAAATCAGAACTGGATGAAAATCCAACAAAAATTCAGAGCTCTCGGACATCCTGACTGGATGCCCGAAGAAGAAAAGAAGAAAGGAATTATTGAGAAAGTCAGGAGATGGTGGAAGAACTGGAGAAGATAAAAGAAGAAGAACCCAAAGGCCCTTTTCAGGGCCACTTCCAATGCCTCGAAAAGATCTTAATTTTCATTTTATCTCCACCCTAAACGAATATATATAAAACCCTTCCTCTACTAAAATAACACGAACGCTCTTGATTCATGTTTGTCTATAGCCCTCTCTCAGGTAGCCTGACGTCACAGTACTTCTCTTTTTGCTACATTGTTACCAGTATGACGTCATGCCACCTGTCGCTTATCGCTCTACAAACCCCCCAGTCTCCTAGTCACCGCTCTACCAAATTTCCATTGACGCTATACAGGCCCAGGGTGTTCTAGTCCCTCTACTCCATTTTCCATTGACGCTATACAGGCCCAGGGTGTTGACCTACTTTCTTGACGCTATACTGGCCCAGGGGGGGTCTGTAATGCTAATTCCCATTGACGCTACGGTACCCCACTATACTACTATCGCCTCGGCATTCTGTGTCAACTGTTCGGAGTATCTTTGTAACATTTGTCACGATTACCATAAAATGTTCAAAATAAGCAACGACCACATTACTACACTTCAGTCTATGCCAGAAAATCAGTTCTTGAGTGAAACCAAAGACAGATTGTTTCGGCGTCCAAGACACACTAAAAAATACACATATTTCTGCCAAGAAGACAAAGATCTCTGCTGCAGTAAGTGTGCCATCACAGATCACAAACTCTGTGAAGGATTGATTTTAATTGAAAATCTATCAAAAGATGTTACAAACAGTCCGGAAACAAATAAAGTATTGAAAAATTTGCATTCATTGAGACAAATGTTTTTGACATTGCTCGACAATAGGTTAAACAATCTTGAATCCATCAAGAACAACAAGACGGAAATAACCCAGGCAATCAAGGACCTGACTAAGGAAGTTAGAGACCTAACAGATAAACTGGAGGCGGCAACTTTAGAAACTCTGGAGCAAGAGTATAAACAAGAAGAGTTGATTATATCAGATCAAATAGTGGAATGTAAGAGCGCCATAGCTGCCATAGAAACATTCGAGATAATTTTATCAAAAGAGAAAAAATCAAACGATGGCACAAAATTATTCATGACAACTACGAGAGTATCACAGCAAGTTATGAAGTACTTGAAAAAATATGACGCAGTGGATAATGAATGTAGAGACGTAACACTTGAATTTCAACGCGACAAGAATTTTGAGGGAGTTGTTAAAACGTTAACTTTATTAGGACAAGTGTTCAGTAAGACTTCAAAAATTCCTGGATTATCCCCTGACATATCATATGAAAGAGCACTGATGCTGTCGCCTCGTTGTCAAAAAGGCTCGATTAAAACTTTGAACGTAAAAATCGACGACGACGTTAAAATCTGTGACTTGTGTTCGGGTATTTTCCTTCCTGATGATCGTATTGTGTTGTGTGATAAGCGAAACAAAAAACTGAAATTATTTGACAAATGTCAGCATTGTGTGTCATACCTGAAGATGGAGGATGAACCCCGGTTTGTGTGCAGCATGGAGAATGAGACTCTGGCCGTTTCCACTAGTGGAGGGAGAATTGATTTTGTGTCGGTAGCCAGAACTCTAACAAAACTCAGAAGTATTTCTTTTAACGGCAGCTGCAGTGGAATAGCTTTCTACCACCCAAACATTATTCTAGACATGTATGATGGAAAACAAGATACATTTCTTATATACAACAAATCAAATGAAAGTTTGAAACACATTCCTGTACCTGATCACGACAGCTCGCCTTCTGATAAATTTTGCATGAGCTTTGACGGACAGTCAATTCATTATACGGCCAATAGTACAGTTGTTACATTAGATATGGACGGGAATGAGTTGAACACTTTTGAGAGTGATGATTTAGAAGATGCATGTGGAATCACTGTGGATATGAATGGAATCATATACTGCTGCGGTAAAAAATCTCAAACTGTGATCCAAGTAACACCTGCTGGGAGGCAGCTTGGTGTGTTACTATCAAAAGATGATAGACTGAAGAATCCTATTGGCATATGTTTGAATAAGAAGAATAACGTCATACTTGTAATTGAAGAAAAGTCAAATGAAGTCAAAATGTTCAAGCTTATATAATTAGTATCCTTCACTCTTTGATTTACGCCATTCACATATGATCCAATTTTATGACATTAATCTTTAAGAGAACTATGTATATTTAATACCTCATGAATCATTTCAACAATGGATGCTATAAAGAATTAGTTTTAGAACTCTTCGGGAATACATGCATATGAATGTCACAGGTATATAGCTGACTTATATATCACTTTGACAAATATAAAGTATATTACCTTGTATTCGAATATTTTATGGTTTGCGCTTACGGTCACATCAACAGAAAAAGTTCATAATTATTCCGCGACGTCTTGAATAAATATTGGCGTTATATATCAGTCTGTATGCTTCCATAACTCTAATGCATAACTTTCCATGTCTTTGGATTAGTTTGATGTTCCATCTGTTGTCATTATATAAAATTTGTAAAATCTTCGTAGCATTGTTGCCAATTTCATGGCGTTAATTAACCGATGGAGTATAAATATAGCGCTAAAATTAACAAAGATAATATTATGCAACTAAAACACATTACGAAATCTGTTTCGATCTGCTGTATTGTTTGTCCGTGCGTCTTCCTCTATGTCTGTACTTTTCGTAAATCAAATCTATCCTGCAATTTATTAACCTAACTGTATGCCTGCCTACCAATTGAGTTATATGCTAGTCTCTGTCATACTTATATAATCTATCCATCTTTATACCGAAAAGTTAAGGGCCTGTGGAACACTGGGCAACACCAAGATTCGTGTTCAGATTGTTCAAGTGAGGCTGACCCTACTGTCGAATGGTAATTTTATTTAAACCCTTATTACAGAAACAAGGTTTCATCTTTTAAACACGCACATGATTCTCTGAAGAAATGAATAAACCTGAACATTTATTCTGGTTATTTTAAGATCGCGTAAGATCATAGTATGGTTACTTGTAGAAAGCGTTGCTTTATAAAATGGATCCAAATCGATCAGATCAGAAAATTTTAAGTTTACTCAAAGGTTATTTTGAAAAGAACAATGATACATTTAATGTAGCAAATAAATTGCGTCTCTTATGAAGGCACATCTATAAGGCAAAAGCTTGTTCCAGGTCATGTACACTTATGTAGCTGGATGGGAGAAAGAAATATTTGCCAAGGCTCAAACACTACCATTTCCAGTCCCTTAAAATTACAACTAATAGCAGTAAAGAAAGTGGAGACTTCTTAAGTATACTAATATACTAAAGTTAGTAACTTTAAAAGGGGATATTCTGGAGACTATGGTATACTTGAATGAAATTGAGATTGAAATATAAAAATCGTTTTAATCTGCGGCATACGGTTGGGAGCATTAATAAGTCCCAAATGGTGAGATACGTCGGATTTAAAACAATCATCAAGACTTGTATGACGCTTATTCTTTGCTTTACACTTTACTGTTTGAGAGAGGCTATATAAGTCTTAAACATAAACATCAGGGACATTTAAGTTAGATCCAAAATATCGGGTATCAACAAACCTGGTGGTTTGAAGTGTGTATTTAATTGTTGTAAGGTGTGTGATTTCCTAATTAATGAAGACAAATTAAAAATAGTACAAAAAGTAGAAACGTTAAAATTAAAGAACATATTTCATGTGATACACAACATGAGATCTTTGTAGAGTATTGTTTGGACTGTACAAAATAGAATGTTGTGAAAGTGGAAAGAAAATTGCATGTTATGATCGAGGTGCATGTTGCTTTCAATCCGTTTTCAGTCTGCATATCCCTTTCTTTGTATGCCATTTTAGCAGCAACACATTCAATATTTATAAAAGTTTGGGGGTTTTTGGAGAGAGAGAGAGAAAGAGAGAGAGAGAGAGCCTTTGATATTTTTTTCATATTTAGTTACTAATAATCGAATTTTAAAACATTATATTATAATATGTTTAAGAAACAACAACAACAACAAAACATTAAATACATCACTGTATGTGTACCACATAACCGAGAAATTTACTGCATGATGTTGACATGGTTTGCAACTTTGTATCATTGAAAAACACTGTAGAGAGAGATGCGTTGCTTTCAAAAATATCGCAGCAGACAACAAATCAGAAGGAGCTGTATATTTAACTTGTCTATCGAGATTCGATGACTTTGCATCTAAATGAAATCGTATTTGAATTATTTTGGGTCCTTGCCTTTATTTTCATTTCAAATAATTAGCGGAAGTCGCTGAAGTTCAGTTGATAGATCGTCGCGGTTACAATACATGGTGCGCGGGTTCGATGCCCGCCGAGGCTAGCTCTAGTCGGCTGCCTTGATCCGTCTTTAGAGAGTCATTTGCCTCCTCTTTTCTTGGCATTAGATTACAGGCAATGAGTTAAAAGTACCGATTGAAACAACAAGAACACACCCCAAAAAACAAATCAATAATAGTAAATATTGTTACTTTCAACCTCAACACAAATTACATATGTGACCCACTTTGTGTTATTTTAACTATTATGACGAATAAAACAACAGGGTGAACAAGAAATTTTATTGAACTGAATTTTAAGCAAGCCATTCATTTATAATAATTTGCAAACGTTGTTGATTTATTTTAAAAATTATAATTTATTTTACGTACCTGTTTTACTATTGGTCTTTTAAACATCAGCATGCATCAGGAAATACAAACACAAAATTTGTTTTCAACAAAGACATTGTTCAAGGGCAGATACTGTGCTGAAGGAGCATGTCTGCTTTTACAAGCAATGTTTCAAGACACGATTATATATATATATATATATATATATATATATATATATATATATATATATATATATACTTATATATATATATAATATATATATATATATATATATCTTTACCTTTTCCCTTAGGTATGAATTTCCATACGGGTAAGTGCATATTTTATATAAATACATGCAATCAATTTTTATTTATTACAACGAGACAAGAATCCTGCGAGCCCGGCCATCAATCTGTATTGTATCTTCAACACATTTACATTGAAAGAGACAGTATTTTCAGACAAATTTTCACACAAATTCTCCGTTATACGCATTGACACAAATCTATTTATCCTGTTTTTACGTTTCTTGGTAAGTCTGACCAACCAGTTTCATTTAATTTAGCTCATTATAAATAATTATGTCAGATAAATTTGGATGTATACATTTTGTGCAATCTGCAAAATACAAATAACGCGCTTACGCAGGAATATTAATTGATCCAATCTCTATATATGTATTTATTGACCTTTTATTTATCTATCTACCTATCTGTAGATCAGTGATTGCAACCATTACATAAAAATGGTTGATGATAAATAGTTGATATGAGTAAATCTTTAATTTTAAAGTAACGCACTCATAAGAACAGTGTACTTTAGAAGATAACGCTCTCACTTCAGTTAAGTGGCAATAGTCAGTCATATCAAGAACCATTTACACGTGTTTCTCTGGCGAAGAAACAGAAATATACAAAAACAGACGTTTCACAGTGTATAAAAGGGGATCATCCTTTACATGGTAAGTCTGATGTATGTTTTTTTTTCATTTACCTCTAATATATTTACTTAGAAATGACGAATTATTTTAAGAGTCGGTGCATTGATGAGAGTTTGTTTGTGATTTGGATTTTTAAAATAGCTTAACAAGTTTTCAGTCATATAGCGACGATGTTTGCAGTGTGGTAGTTTATAGTGACGCCTAGCACAAGGGCATGAGGCCGCAGGCATGTAGCATTATGCCCCATCCAGTCGCACTATCCTGACACCAGGCCGACCAGTCTTAACATTAACCTCTTCATGCTGAGCACTGGCGAGACAACTTTAGTATAATTTTTTGGTCATTAATATGACTCGGACAAGGTTCGAACCAGCGACCTCTCGCATCCGAGGGGGACGCTCTAACCTCTTAGGCCACCGGTGCGGTCACTTGGTGAGAGAGACAGACGTGTTTAAAAATGAGTCAGAATAAAATTAAGTATTTATCTACCACGACACAGGAAATTTGTGTGCTTATAAATCCACCACAAAATGGTTTTGTTATTTTAGGCGCCTGGGTAAGCAGTATGATCCAAGGGAATTTACATCACCATGCTATGACTACCACGCAGCAAAACTGAATTTCTGTAGTTTATAGTAATTATCTTATTTACACGGTTTACAAATCAGTTAGGGGAATGTACTTAATCTCACAAGTATGTAACCCAATCATCTAATCATAAACATAGATGTATCTGCTTCAGTGTTGTAATTTCGCACTTAACAAGGTTTGGAATATTGAAACACGTGATGTTTGAAAATGTATTCATTATGAGTTATATCAACAACTAACGCTATTTTATATGAATTATCGAACAAGAAAATCCCGTAGGTCTTTCCCCAGGTTGTTTTGTTCTCTTTAGATCTACGATACCCTATACTAACACTTTATTTGTTATGAGAGAGATTTGTTTTATTTTCTTACGTTATTCATCAGACCTAAACTCTTCATAGCTTTCTTTAAAATAGTTGTTTTATGTAATAATTTCTACAATTTACAAGAAATGCGTTTGTCAGAATTATACAATGATTGGGATATGTTTCTAAAATATTAATGAGATTATAAGTGGAAAAAGTGCGTAAATCATATGCTATCCCTACACGATCTTTTCAAATTCTGAGAATCTTTGCAGACCCATGAATAATAATAAATATTTCTTTGAAACTTCTAATAATAATACTATTAATAATAATGAGGACTTTGTATAGCGCTTAATCTTTAGAAGCTCTAAGCGTATGACAACATTTGACAACACTTAAAAAACATATATAATGATATTATTATAAAAAAAACAAACAAACACCACGAAATTAGAAAACAGAAAACATGCTGTAAATATTTAAGGTAAGGAAACATTATTAGGTCTTTAAGTCTGTTCTTGCAGTTGAAATAGGTGAGTTTTAAGAGCGCTCTTGAATGAGATCACTGTGTCTTTGTGTCTAAGTTCAGTGGGCAATTCGTTCCACGTTGATGGGCCCTGGTATGCAAAAGAACGTTGTCCATATGATTTCATTTTCATAGTGGAAATAATGAGAATACGAGTATCAGAAGAGGAGCGTAAGTATCTTGCTGGTGTGTACACATGGGTGAGGTCAGATAGGTATGTTGGACTGGAGCCAGTCAGTGAAACGTAGCAAAGAGAACAAATTTTGTGTTTAATTCTGGATCGTATGGATAGCCAGTGTAGGGTACAGAGCAGGGGAGAGGCCTGCTCATATCGTGGTACTCTAAAGATGATCCGAGAAGCTGTGTTTTGAACGTTTGGAGTTTCTGGAGTAGATATTGAGACGAACCAGGCAGAATTGAGTTACAATAGTCCAGTCTTGAAAGTACAAAGGAACACACAAGTGTTTTAGTGGCATCAACTGAAAGATACTTGCGAATGGAGCTGATGCGTCTCAGCTCAAGTTATGCAGCCTTGCATATGTTCATGATATGTTGGTGCAATGAGAGAGTACTGTCGAGAGTAACACCTAGGTTTCGTACTGACTGCGTGAATTTAATGTTGGTGTTGCTGATATTTATTGTCTGAGGTAAAGGATGTGAATGAGAAAGTCTTTGTGTTGTAATCAGAATGGCTTCAGTTTTATCATCATTCATCTGCAGCTTGTTACATGTCATCCATGATTTCACATCGGAAATGCACCTCTCTACGCCTTGGATGGTAGCTTCAACTTCAGTTGGATGGCTAGATTTGTATATTTGGGTGTCATCAGCATACAATTGGTGAGACACTGGATGATGATCTATGACACTTGAGAGTGGCTGAGTGTATAGAATGAAGAGAACAGGTCCAAGAACAGACACCTGTGGAACACCAAAACATAGGTCAACTGGGCTGGAGTGTTTTCCATTTGCGGACACAATTTGTGTCCTGTTGACCAAGTAGGACTTGAACCATAGTAAGGCTGTATAGTGAATGCCAAATACATGCTGGAGACGGTGAAGTAATATATCATGGTCTATTGTGTTAAATGCTGCAGACAAGTCAAGGAGAGTGAGGACTGTAATCTGTCCGCTATCCAAAGCAGAGAGAAGGTCATTGACTACTTTCAGAAGAGTAGTTTCAGTACTGTGGCAAGGGCGATATGCAGACTGTACATTGCTAAAAAGACTGTTTGAATTCAGATGAAATATAAGTTGGGATAGAACAACTTTTTCTGAGATTTTTGACATGAATGGGGGATTAGAAACTGGGCGGTAGTTTTTTAAATCGTTATGGTCGAGTGTTGGTTTCTTCAGCAGAGGCTACAATGGCAGTTTTGAAAAATGATGGGAATTCCCCGGATGAGAGAGAGGTATTAATAACATCTGTTAGTGAAGGCAATATTGGATCTAAGTACTCAAGCAGAAGCGATGTAGGAATCGGATCAAATTCACAAGACTTTGGTGCACTCTTCGTCATGATTGTACTAAATCCATAGAGACAGGTTCAAATGCTGCTAACGGTTGCCGCTGAAATTCTGTATCGCAACTATGGTGACGACGAGTCAGTTGAAACTGTGTAGTCAAGTTTATCTCTGATGGTTTGTACTTTGTCACGGAAAAAAATTTGCAAACAGGTCCGGAAGGTCGACCAGAGAGAAGCTAGTTGGAAGTGGTGTACATTTGTTCCTTAACATTAGCTTGTTAGCAATCTCGAATAGCTCTTTGCAGCTGGAACTTTCCGTGGTCTTAGTACTGTAGTCGACTGATTTCTCTGCATGGACTATGTTTGTGACATTCTTCTTAGCGGCTTCATAGATTTGCTTATGAATAGTGAGTCTGGTGGAAAGCCAAAGCCTCTCAGCTTTGCGGCGGTCTCTTTTAGCAGCGCGAAGTTGGTCCCTAACACTGCTATACCACGGAGAACACTTTTGAATTGATATTCTGCACTTGGGTGCTGGGGCATGTTTGTCAAGCAATGAACGCAGGCAATTATCGAGTTGTTCTGCTGTAGGAGGTAAGCTAGTTGTTAGGTTTGCTTGGATGTCATGCATTAGTTGGGTTCTGTTTATCATACGGAAGTTTCTCTTAGTAGCAAATAAAGGTGGAGGGTTAGAGATACGTCAAGATGGCATATAATGCAGAGGTGATCTGAAGCAAGTTCGTGGGACACCAGGGACGACTGTAGAATATTATCATCAGGTCTATAAAGAATCCAGTCTAAAATGTGACCATGTTTATGGGGGAGGGGGTGTCGGCTAACTGACTGTTTGAGGTTGAAAACATGAAAGGAATCTAAGAGTTTTGATGTGCATGGGTTTCCAGGACAGTCAGTGTGAAAGTTGAAATCTCCAAGAATAATCAGGTTGCCACCTATTGAATTTCCATATTCCAGGAGATTCGGAAACTGCTCCAAAAACAGAGATTCAGTCAGCTTGTTTTTTCTACTAGGAGGAGGGCGGTAGAGGCAGAAAAAATGGATTGAACTTTGTTCCAGTGTGAGTGTGGTGTGGACTAGTTCAAACGATGTGTGGTAGAAATTGAAGGTTGCAGTGTGGTTAAGACGGTTGGAGTAATAATCAAACTGGTAATGAACCGGTAGATACACGCTAGCTTTTGGAAGGGACTATTGCACCAAACCCACTATGATTATTTCCTGAACTGTACTTAAAAATAACATTAAAAACTTATATCACTTTCAATAGCCGGTCTGGCAGATAAAAGATAGCAGAGAAGAAGGAAATAAACTGTGTTGGGTATCAATGTAGATTTTAGTCAGGTGAGATGATGTTTTATTATAAACAGGTGATTAGTTTAGATAAGTAATAAAATACATGCCTATGCAACAGAATCCACATTCACTATATATAAGACACGAATGACTAAGGTACCGAAAAATAACAACAGACATTCAGCAGGTGATCGCTATCTACAGGTAATCTATTTAGGAAAGTTCAAGATGGATACAAACGATAGTCTTTTTGGGTACTGAAAGCTGTGCCCATTTTAATGGACCCCTCCGAACCTGGGAAAGAGAACCGAAGTCATCAAAGTTATGCACTTAAATTAATGACACATCATATCTGTTATGATCGTTGTTCTCTTTATTAAAGTAGGCGGAGTTCAGGTTACACGGAGTAAAGTCTGATTGACGGACACAGACTTGCAGATACACAATAAAAAATATAACTGATCCCTAAGCATCCGTATAAATAATAATAATAATAATAATAATAATAATAATAATATATCGGTGTCATTTTCAGTAACAACATCAACAATAAAAGAGTAACAGCAACAACTATGCTTACAAAGTGCAGTTCCTTGTGTGTTTAACTCGAACACTGTGCCGATATTCAGATTAAATGTCACAAGAACAGCTCAGTTCTGTGTATGCTGTCAACGCTGCATAAACTATTGATAACGTACAACTGTGCGTATTTTATTCGCTTTATTAGAATGCTTACATTTTGTTCTTATCTACACGATAACTGTGTCTTGCTAGCTGTGTTGCGACTCAGGTGATGTTATTGTATATATGGGATACAAAGTTGGTGTGCCTTGACAGATTTGGGGTTTAATGGATATCTATATATGTTCGTTGAAGAATAGACGGATACCGATAAGCAGTTGGTATGGCATTTATAATGGTCACAAATCCAACACGGAGAGAAAACGTACAGAAGAGTCTTTCTCTATGAGGGATATCGCAGTGTAATACGTGAGGGTGAGAAAACATTGTTTTATTTTCAGCAGTATACGACACTCAGGAAGTTATTGATTTCTCCAATGAAAGAAGTTCGGCATACGACAACCAATCATCTGAGGTGGCCAATTTATTTAGCAATGTAAGAAGCACGTAAAGTGCTGACGTGTTTATACACATTTGATGCACCTGTATATACATACAAGCATTCTCTTAATTACAACCGTGTTTATTTCATTATACTTTGCAAGAAAGTTCAACAATGGGCAAAATCGTTTTCGATTTCCTAAAAGAAGTAGGCGAAATTTTACATTTGTTTGCGTCTGTCCGACCGGTTACGTGATGATCAACGACTTGCCCCGTCATTATACTTTCATTAAATTAAATAGTAAGATGTTTATTGTGGTGTGGTGACAGTTTATATTGTGTTTGAATAAAGAAAACTTAAATACATTCATATATTCAACAATAGACAAATTTACAAACTTATAGACAACCAGTCCGTCTCTGTCCGCATTCACCGTTACTTGAGTAAAATTTTGGGTTCTATTTTTACCGAAACCCCAAACAGTTGCACACGGCACATTTGATATCCCGTTGTGAAAAAGCATCATGGAACCGATCACAGGTTGTTGAAGGATGCTTGCTAAGAATGTCCGCAAGGATGTTACGTGACGGTTACGTGAACAGGTAAGTTAAGTGATATGTGACTCAATAAGAGAAAAAACGGGAGGAAATATACTTAACATAAATTGCAGAGGTCGCGCTACCAGGGGAAGCAGGCGACTAAGTACAAATTCAAATTATAGGAAGCGTAGCTGGCGGATTGGTTTTACATGCAGATGAAATGCGAGCTGGGTGCCTTTCACACAAACACAATCCAGACCGGCTGACTTGGACGAGAATCGAATCAGTAACTCTTAAATTGGTCTTACGCAATACTAGCGGAGATACAGCCGTTCCCGTGGAGCGTAGTTAGGTGGACATTTGCAGATGCATACATTTTAAACGGAAGATCTTTAATAATCACAAATAAATAAAAGACATTTAAAATATATAATGAATTTTTAGATTTGACCCCTAGATTATATCCACAGGCAGTAGCCAGGAAGAAAAGAAGGTGCTAAAAGCTGAAATGGTTAGAAATTTAAACTGAAGACTCATTTTTCAATAAAATATGTAGAAAATTGAATTACAAATTGTGGTAAAACACAATGATAAATATACAGCATGTACATAAAGACATGTGAACAGAAAATATGCAAATATTCCAGACAGTTCATTTGGGGATCATCATAATGTTTGGGACTACAAATGTTGTCATTATTATTATTACCAAAATAGCGGAGAACTGTATCATCGTAAAATGTTGCTTGTGGCAAGTACAGGCCTCCCTGCCTTTACTTATGGAACTGCTGTCAGGTTATTAAGGACTGGCAAGAATCCATATTATTGGCAAACAGTATGTCCAGAAAAAAAATATGTCCAATTTGTTCAAGTTGTATGCTTAATCCACTTTCCCATTGTCACTTAATCGATTATTCATAAGAGTAAGTGACATTTTCACTACATACATACACCATATTGCTGTCTATGGCATCAAGGAGTGTGGACGAGAAGGTGTGGAATTTTTTTTTAAAGTTATTCTTACACACACTCACAAATGTAGAAGGATACTTAACTGAAATAAATGGAACATCCCGCACCTTGTGGTCCAAGGTTGACATTGCCAGGGTGGGAGTGGGAGACAAGCACATACTCTTCCAGAAATGCACCATACAGCTTGCGTCTCTGATCGCCTCTGTCAACTAAAATCCAGCTCCTGGCCTTCGCAAGTGGCGTAGCTTCTAAGTCCGGCGGACCATGTTTCCACTAACAGGAGAAGGGGTGAAGGCGGACCACTGGCGCCTTAAAACCAGTCGCTTCGGGTAGATGGGGCTTGTAAACCTTGGATGGTAGCTCATCTAGGAGAAGGAAAACTCTGATTCCAAACCTCCGCTTCCTTGCGGCTATACCCACTCATGGGAAAGGCTGAGGGAGTAAACCCCGACAGAGAATCCGGAGACGGAGTCCCTAAAGCGGTCTGACATTGACTCCAATGTCATTCCGGCAACTCCTGCGACGCCGTTGGTGCCAAGTTGTACCGGCATTTGTCGTTCCCTTGGGTCCACCAGCGGCGTGGAGAGGGGGGATCTGCTGCGTGGGCAACAGCTGATTCTCTATACACCCTGCCCAGGCTTCGTAGCTCCACTGGAGAGGACACTTCAGCGTCGCCGTAAGGCGTCGGCACAAGACGGGAAGCAACAGTTTACCGGTTCTAAGCAATCGAGCTGATTGGCGTAGAGTTTTGCGCCAGGGGCTGCTTCCGACGGTGGGAGAGGCCGCCATGTCTCATTGGACAGCTACCGCCCGCCTTAAGCTGGGCATCCCCCAGTCAGTAAGGTGCTGTCTCGCCATGGCCTGCCTGCTTCACTGGGTGCGTGGAGCTTAGAGAACACTCTCGACAAGCAGGCCACAAACTCCGCACCAGGCAAGACTCAAAGAAGAAAAAAGAAGACTCCATCTCTTCGTTTTGCAAGCTGGAACGTCAAGACCATGTGTCCTGGACTCAATGCTGACCTGCAGAAGATCGACGACGCACGGAAGACTGCTGTCATTGACAGGGAACTCTCCCGACTGAACATCGACATTGCCTGCTTTCATGAGACCCGAATGGCCGACAGCGGCACCATCAGGGAAGACAACTACACCTTCTTTTGGCAAGGAAAGTCCTCGGATGAACCTAGGCAGCACGGTGTCGGCTTCGCTGTAAAGAACACTCTCGTCGCCTTTATTGAGCCTCCGTCATCAGGCACTGAAGGATCCTTGCCCTCCGGCTGTCAACATCCTCAGGCCCAGTCAACATCTTGAGCGTATACGCCCCATCCCTCTACACCACCCTAGAGGAGAAAGACCAGTTCTACGAGGCTCTGGATCAAACAATATCCAGTATCCCCAACACTGAAGGCCTCTACCTACTAGGAGACTTCAATGCTAGAGTGGGAGCTGACCACGAGGCCTGGCCCACCTGTCTTGGCTTTCACGGAATATTCAAAATAAACGAGAACGGTCAGCGACTGCTGGAGGTCTGCTGCTCCCACAGCCTATGTGTGACGAACACCTTCTTCAAATGCAAGGAAATCCACCAGGTGTCATGGAGACACCCACGTTCCCGCCACTGGCACCAGCTAGACCTCATTATCACCAGGCGTGCGGAACTGGCCAATGTCCTACTCACCCGCAGCTACCACAGAGCCGACTGCGACACGGACCACTCCCTCGTGGCCAGTAAGGTGCGAATAATACCCAAGAAGCTGCACAGTGTCATGCAACCCTAAGAAGACACAGCAGTTCATCAGCAAGCTGCAGGAGGCTCTCACCAAAAAGATACCTGATGACACCATCGACTCCAAGTGGTCACACCTCCGAGACGCTGTGTAAAATTCAGCCATTACTGCCTACGGGAAGAAGGAGCGCAAATATACCGACTGGTATGAGGCCAACTGGGAGGAGATGAACCCCGTGACCGAGGGAAAGAGGAAAGCCCTCCTGGCTTACAAGGCTGCACCTAGCCCTAGTACACTGCAAGCCCTCAGGACTTCCAGGAACAACGCCCAGCGGACCGCCCGCCACTGCGCCAACACCTACTGGTTGAACCTTTGCACCAGTATACAGACAGCTGCCGACACCGGGGATGCAAGAGGCATGTACGAGGGTATCAAGAAGGCGACAGGCCCCCCACCTCCAAGACTGTACCCTCCAAGTCCAAGACGGGCGAAGTCATCACAGACCAGGGGAAACAGCTGCAGCGCTGGGTTGAGCACTATCTTGAGCTGTATGTAACCCAAAATGTCGTCACCGACACCGCCATGAACGCCATCCCAGACCTACCAGTCATGGAGGAACTAGACACACCGCCCACCCTGGAAGAGCTCGGAAAATTCATCGACGGCCTCGCTCGTGGGAAGGCTCCTGGGAGCGACGGCATCCCACCTGAAGTCCTCAAGAGCGGGAAACCAGCACTACTCCAGCTCTTGCATGGACTCCTCTGCCTCTGCTGGGAACAGGGACACATCCTTCAGGACATGCGTGACGCCAACATCATTACTTTGTACAAGAACAAAGAAGACCATAGCGACTGCAACAACTACCGGGGCATCTCCCTCCTCAGCATCGTCGGAAAGGCTTTCGCCCGTGTCGCCCTGGTGCGCTTTCAGACACTAGCCTTCCGCGTCTACCCAGAATCCCAGTGTGGCTTCCGAGCCGGCCGGTCAGCTGTAGACATGATCTTCTCACTACGCCAGCTACAGAAGTGTCGTGAGCAGCAGATGCCTCTCTACATTGCCTTCATAGACCTGACAAAGGCGTTTGACCTGGTCAGCTGGAGTGGACTTTTCAGGCTCCTGCAGAAGATCGGCTGCCCCCCACGACCGCTTGTGTTATCACATCGTTCCACGAGAACATGCAGAGCACAGTGTGCTTCAATGGTGCAACGTCAGAGGCCTTCCCAGTCAGCAGTGGAGTGAAGCAAGGCTGCGTCCTTGCGCCAACGCTCTTTGCAATCTTCTTCTCCATGCTCCTCCAGTACGCCTTCAAGGACTGCAGCGAGGGAGTGTACATTCACACCAGGGCAAACGGCAAGCTGTTCAACATCGCTTGTCTTCGTGCTAAGACTAAAGTCATAGAGGTTCTAATCCGTGAATTGCTCTTCGCCGACGATGCAGCCTTGGCATCACACACGGAAGATGGACTGCAGCAGCTGGTATGTCGCCTCTCCCACGCCTGCAAGGAGTTTGGACTGATCATCAGTCTGAAGAAGACGAATGTCATGGCTCAGGATGCAGACTCCCCTCCCACCATCGCCATCGATGGGTACAACCTTGAAGTTGTTGAGAGCTACACATACCTTGGATCCACCATCTCCAGCTCGCTCTCCATTGATGCTGAGGGGAACTGCAGGATTGCCAAGGCATCAGCAGTTATGGCCAGACTGAACCAGAGGGTCTGGAACAACCCCAACCTCACTGTGAAGACCAATCTGCGCGTCTACCAGGCCTGCGTGCTGAGCACATTCCTCTACAGCAGCGAGGCATGGACCACCTACGCAAGCCACGAAAGGAAACTCAACAGCTTCCATCTAAGATGCCTGTGGCGCATTCTACGCATCCGGTGGCAAGACAAAGTACCCAACGCAGAGGTTCTCAGCATGTTCTCCATTCTCAGCAAGAGGCGCCTTCGCTGGCTCGGCCACGTTAAGAGAATGGACCCAGGCCGCACTCCCAAAGACCTGCTATACGGTGGTCTAGCGGAAGGCGCACGACTGACTGGACGGCCACGTCTGCATTACAAAGATATCTCTAAGAAGGACATGAAGACGGCCAACATCAACGTCAACTACTGGGAGAGCTGTGTTGACGACCGCTCCACCTGGCGCCTTGCTGTCAGACAGAGCGTTCAGAAAGCCGAGGAAGCAAGAAACATAAACCTCGCTACAAAGAGAGCCAGGAGTAATGTGAAACAACAACAGCCACAACAATCATCAACATTCACCTGCAGCAAGTGCAACAGAGACTAACACTCTAGGGTCGGACTCTTCAGCCACTCTCGACGGTGCAGATAGGACACCCAACCGGAAGCTACACCATCGTCTCCCGAAGACGGACGGAAGCCGACGAATTGCCCTTAAAGAGATTATGCAATGGCTGTAATTGGTTTATAATTTAGGTTACACGCATTTTTCCACACGAGACCGAAATTTCGTGGTTTGCGAAAAAAGCACAAATATGGTCAGTAACATGACGAAAACATTGTAAGAAATCATGACTGGTGTATATTATTAATCTTCTCTGGTAAAGTCCCCGACGACGTCACTGTTTTCATTGTCCTTGGCGTACTTGGGGAGGCGCTATTGCAACCGGGAAGCCCACGAAGTTTTTAAAGGCATGCAGAGGAATAAATGCTCCGAGGTAATTAATGGCCAATTTAAATTGCCCTAAAAGCCCTGGTTGTATTTCTTGACAATATTTTCATGACGTTACATACAAAATTGCTTGCCATCACTAGCAACAATGTAGACAGTAATTTCAGGTTATTGAATCTAATGATTTCTTCATTTATTGTTCCATTAAAAAGTGACACGAACGACATTAGCGCTAAAACGTGTTGGTATTTCATTGACTGACCAAATGTTTTTAACCTCTAATTTCAACATGTATCATTTAATGCCAATCTGTTATTCTCATATTACCACAGTCTCTTTCAGCAAGTTGAACTGATTCGACTCACATCAGAAATAGTCGGAATGTTCCGAATATGCACTGTTGCTTACTCCAATTCCAGAGAATCAAGTGAGGTTTTAGCGTGGAAATTGATGTATCTGGTCATGCAGACACTGAGCCACATCTTGAGCACACTGCGCCTAAATGATCCCAAAAGCAGGTGGAAAAAAACAGTTTAGTTACGTATGATCCCTTGTAATAAAAAGCTGATAATGGAGGAAAGATTGAAATTCAAATGTATTAAAATCATGAAAATATTTATTTTTGAGCCAAATATTGGGCTTTGAAGCACAATGATGCAAGGTAATGGAATTACCTTTAGCTGTGGTACAAAATTAGTGTTGCTTTTCCAGCGATGTGAGGTATTGAAATTTCGATATCACGCTAATTCTTTGGAAAATTGCAAATAAATGCATCATATAATATAAGCCATTTGAATAGAGAGCTAATAAGTTATGATCTTTTCTATCTTCCCAACATTAATGATTATTATGTGGTTTTTATTTAATTACAAACTTTCAAATCAAGATGTAGCTAAACACATTTAGTGTTTTCATCCTTTATTCATCCATAATTCATCCATAATTCTCGTGTACTTTAAGAGAGACTACTTAGGTAAATGGTCATACTTAATGCTTATTGATTTATTATCGCTGTCTGGTGTACCTTTATTTAAAATTGATCTAATTAGATTTGCTAAGATGGAGATATTACTTCGATTTACAAGCGATTTTACCTCTCAGTATAAACTGTAGATATGAAATCTGTGTCGAAAATAATTATCAGATGTTGAAGAAATAACTATCGAAAACTAGTTATCAGCTTATGATAACAGCATATGACAGCATAGAAGTAACGCCATCGAATCAACGCAGCACACGTTACACTCGCTGGCACTTCATTAGATTAGCAGGTATTCTCTCACAGAACTTTAATCGTTCCTTCTCGAATATTGAAAAATTAAATAGCTCATGTTTTAATGACCCGCTACTAAAGATGACTTTACCGTTACTTCCTATTGGAATACGAAACTTGCCAATCCGTTAATCAAATGCAAATGTGGGTGTGTGAAGTGCCAAGCTGGCAGATCTATTCCAAGGAAATGATCTCGACTGCGAGGCTAGACAGAATTTGTACTGAAAGATTCATTATTCTTTTCTGTGTATCCCCTTTGTTACTTTATCTCTCTGTCGTTTGCATTTTCTTTTTTCTCATTTATGTGCAAATATTTATTCTGCGTCTAAAAGGATTTGACATATGTATTTACTTCTTCTTAGCACAAATTGAAGTTTAAAAGATATCACACACACACACACACACACACACACACACACACACACAATGTATATGCATGCACTGAGTGATGATGAGAACAAAACAAATGGTTGATGTAAGTCACGGTTACTTTTATCTTCGATATTGTGAAGCTGTACTTCTCAGAATGTAAGCTAATATTCAGTTTAATGAATGAACAAGCACCAGGTTACAAAAAGTCACCTAAATATCAAAGGCGTTCATAATCTCTGAGGTGTAAAGTATGTCACTATGACCTACTTTTGATATCGTGGTGTCCTACTCCTTAGATCGCATATACACATGTATCATGAGTGTACAAGCAACAGTACATGAACTAACCTAAACATGAAAAACACACCAGATCACAGGGGCGTGAAAGTGGGTTGCGGTAATAATTTTGAATGGTGGTGTAGTGCTGTTCAAGATGCATGCACATGTACATTTATATGACTCTATAAGCAATGGTGTCCAAGAAACTCATCTAAATATAACAAATATACAATGATCACTGGAACATAAAAGTAGGCCATTGTGATCTATATTTTTATCATAGAGTAGTACTATTCAGGAGTTTTTGTTTTGCTTTTGTTGCTTTTTAAGGCACGTTTAACACATTTTTGGCTATATCATGCCGAGAAAGTGTGATCTAAGTGCCTTTCCCAAAGACACAGCGGCAGATAACACGGCCTGTCCTGGGTTGGTATCAAATCCACGATCCTTCGATTACGAGTCCGACGCGACAACCAAATGAGCTACCACATCTCCCTTCATCAGGATATATGTACATGTAAAGTTTCATAACTGTAAAAGTAATTATATCCCCAAAACTGACATAATCTTAAAGAGTTTGTGTGATCACTATACAACGCTGGACAAATCCATCGCATGTACATTAGGGACAAGTACATATTACCATGAAAATGACCGGTCGGACAAGTTTTTCCCATTTTGTATGTACTTTATTACTAGACAGAATTTGTCGCAGTCACTATCAATGGTTCTGGGTTCGCAATCAGATTTATTTTTATCTTGGCGATAGTTTATGATCAGAAACTTCGTGTTAGTTACACGATGTTGCAGTTGGACTCGACCTATAAGCGAGTACATACGGTACCTGGTTCGTCATCTATCTAACAGCCAGTAATACTGATAAAAATCGGATGGATACATGTTTACAATGTCATGCAATCTGGGAAGATGGTTTCATCAACTGAATATTAGATTCATAAATCGGGGTGGGGGGACCACATAAACTCTTCTGTGAAGTGAACCATCTATCTGCTTCCCTCAGTGTTAGATCCTACGTAAAGTGGTTCAATGACGTGTTCGCGAACAAATAAAAACAATAAAACCTCGTTAGCTGAGATGCTTTTATCATTTACAATTTTTTTTAAAAACGGAGCATGAATACAGAATGAATCAATAAGAACCAACTGAATAATAATAATAATAATAATAATAACAACAACAACAATAAAAACCACATCAAAAACAATCTCAAACTTATTTATGAAACTTATTCATGTATCATTGCTTATTACAACTACACATAAACCACTGCGCTTTTTAGAAACGTTTTTGACTGATATCCTGTGATGTTGTTATCTTAAAATTGAAGCTTTGAAAAACTTACTTACATAGCAACTTCCAAATTTGAAACTGATATTTAAAAGTAGAAGGCAATGTAAAGGTCCATAAGGTTACTTTTGTTAAAACAAAGGCCATATTATGCAAAGTAATATTTTGCTGGACAAGTTAATTTAATTGCTGGGCAAGTCAGGTCTATGTTTACTTGTCCAGAGGGCAGATGGACAATTTTAATTTGTCCAGCTTTGACTGGAGCGTCAAAACTAGGTCACATTGACTTGGTACCGTGATGTAATTCTCCTCAGTATGTAAAAACACATTTATGACTATACAATTAACAGTATCTGAGAAACAGACCAAAAAAATGTCTGTATCTGCTAACGTCAATGCATCTGAGGCCAGCTGTGAGACCTTAAACTCTTCCTGAAGGACAAACGGAATAGTTTAGCAATACTATATATTTTTCTATGTAATAACCAATAGATACATATGTTTGTCAAACTATGACAAAAAGAAATGAACCCCCAGTTTGTTGGTGCATCCTGATACATTTATGAGCTTGCGTGAGTGTCGTCTGGAAATGGCGCTAGTGATATGTGATACAGAGAAAAATGTAGAACATATAGTACAAACTAAAAGTTGAAAACTAGACGTTGGGAACTGTATAAAGAGAGCAAAATTTGAAATATATAATAACGTATTTAAGAACAGTCCAATTTTAATGACGTACGTAAGAAACTGCAGTATAAACGGAATGTGTTCAAATTCTAGCGTCACATTAGTTCTTATTTCATTAAGAAATATATGCATAAATGACAGAAATAATATTTGTCGAATACTTATGAATTTCGACTATCAAACCCTGATTAGTGTTTGAGTTATTTAATTATTTATACAATAGTATTTTTTTTTTGTTTTAACACTGAGTTGGAAAACATCAACAACAATAAAATAAGTTAAAAATCATTATTTCACGCATCTGAGAACAAAAACGTGGAATAAATTTTCAAAAGATTTAAAAGAAGAGTAAACCATCAGTACTTCTTCCAAAATACATTTTCCATTAAACGTTCAGACGGACGCGGGACGGTCAATAAAAGATGACAACGACAGTGCACACGACACTTTGGAGGAAGTTTGGTTTGGTTGTGCGAGTTGAAATCCATTTTGAGTACATGATATGCTAGCATAATTGGTGGGGAAGGACCATGGAAGAACCACTTACACACTGGAAGCTACTGGCAAGCTTTCTTACATATCCACATTGGCCGAGCAGAGAGTCGAACCCATTCAGACGTAAAGGACAGTGCATACGACACCATGGAGGAAATTTGGTATAACTGTGTGGGTTGAACGCCATTTTGAGTACATAATATGCTATACGTGGCGGCCAGCATAATTGGTGGAGAAGAACCATGGAAGAACCACTTACCAAAGGAAACTACTGGCAAGCTTTCTTATATTGCCACATTGGCCGCGCCGAGAGTCGAACCCACGCAGACTTGAGTGAAATGTCGAGCGTCTTTGACCACTCAGCCATCCGGGGCCTACATATGGATGAGAACGATGACGAGAACGAGAATGGCGACAGTCTTGCATCTTTGGGCAAGTACAGTATAGGACTTTAACCAGAATGAATATTTACAGGAAATAATAACTAATAAAAACTAACAGAAACAAGCATTCACCTATGTTTCAGTTATGCGCATGACAACAGTAACGTCTCGAGAATCAAGAATGGTATTTATAAGGCTGGTAACAATTCAACACTATCTTTGAAATCTGTAAAAGAAATAGACTTCAAGTAAAATTCGATTCTTTGATCATCGGCCTGGATGCTGTTGTCGAGTATTTCCGTCACTGATATTGTTAGAAAATTTACGAGGTGTTCCGACTGCACTTTCTTGACTATGGATTGAAAACTTATCATTTTTCTTTAAATATTAATTGCTATGCTAAATTTTGTGCATGGTGAAGATATTTCATATCAAAGGTAAATAACGTGTAATACATGAATAGCTGTCGTTCTGCTGTCATTGTCTGCAGGTAATGGCTGGTGCTGCAATATGGCTCCAATATGACAGGGCCATATCAGATAATAATAAACCCATTCACCACTTCTTTGTTTTGAAACACACAAGTCCTGAGTTGGCTTGCGTATAAAAACTTGAACGACGTCTTCGCAAAAACTGCTCAATAGATTTGAACCAAATTTCACAGAAAGCATCCTGGCATATATATCTTAACGATGCCGACCCACTATCAAATATGGCCACTATTACTCAGGCCACTTCCTCTCAACCGCAATTTAACATAATTTGACAAGAAAGCATCATGACATAACGATTCTCCAATTTGTACTCTGCTGATGTCCCATTAAACACGGTAGCATAAGCTACTACTAAAACTGGTGCGAAATTGCCACCCAATGTGCTCCCTGTTAGAAAAGTATGTTAAAGGCTTTAAAACTACCTCTTTTCAAAATTGATAAAAGTTTACAGAAAGCACCTGACATGAAGTGCTTATACACATGGTGCCAATCGGATATCAAGTAAGACTGCTGTTACTACAAAAATGGAAAAACGTTAACAACATTTCTAAATCACGACTTAACAAACTCTGATCGAATATGACAAGTATCTTAGCTTCCAGATTGTTACAAATGATTTTGTTCTGTCATCAAATACATGTATGGTGGCAGTATGTAACAATTTGAAAAACATTTACACAACTTTATCTTAAATATTGCTGATAAGACGTCATGACTAGAGAGATTTTCAGTCTGGACATATGGTGGCGATGTGCCGTCAAATATATTTGAAGATAAAAAACAAGAAAAATCTGTAAACAGTTATTTTGTATAAATATGCTATCAACATCACTAGAAGAAAAATAAATGAACAGAAAGTACCGTACTGACCAAGTGTCAGATACTCCCCTCCCAGCTTTGTCGGGGTGGGTGTCCTGGGTTTTGGTTATCGTTATCTAGAGGTGATCGCCGACGGTGTAATTTGCCCGGGACGAGTAAATATCAATAGAAATTGAGAAATTTACAGGTGGAATAGATAAAGAGCTGAGCAGGTATATAGAACAGAATAACACGAGCCCCCGTTACAAATAAAGACAATATTTAATCAAAAATTTCTAACAATAAAGTTCATAAACAAAGGTAATGATACGTTACGATTGAAAGATACACTTCTTTCTTTTTGAACTAAATTATTCAACGAATTTTCAAATACAAAGAAATGATGATACCAATAGCCAATCTGTTAAGCGATAGAATTTAAATCATCATTTAGATCAAGTGTGATATATCGAAAAACATTGCTTTGTACAGTTTCATAACCTGATGGTCTTGATTCAGTCCGATGTCCACAGCGACTATCCCTTTTGACTTCCTTGTGCCAGTAAGTCTGGGTCTTTTCCACTTTGACTTCCTTGTGCCGGTAATTCTGGGTCTTCTTCACTTTTGACTTCCTTTGCCAAATTCACAGGTTGTCTCGCCTCTTTCGCCCTTTCCAACTTTGTCCACTTTGGGTTCTTAATACGCGATACGTAGAACGTAGATCGTAGAGCGCAGAGCTATCTCGTCCTTGTTTTTCCACGCTCTCACTTCCAGAACGTGTCTGTCAATTTTTCCAGACAATTGCTTTCCTTGGATGATTTCCACGAGTGAGTTACTTCTTAACCCACTCGGAGTCTAATTTACATTTGTTCTCTCACAGAAAAAAGCGTAGACTGATTTCAATTTTGCTATTTTGCACATTTAAACTGAGTTTTTTTCATGTGAAACCACGCCCCCTTCACAGCGTGACCAATCTGAATGAAATACACTTCCCGCCCGAACAATGTTGAAACAATGCCGTTCGTATGACAAACCTTGATTACCCAACTGATTCCTGGTAACTTTCAGAAATGACAGTTTTTCATACCGATCGGAATTTGACCCCTTCCTGGTCAGTTTAAACAAACGTGGCCTTAATCAAAAATCGCTAAACTCGTGACAGAGACTGTACCAATCCGTGCATAATGGCAATTTAAACGTGCGCAGAACTCCATAAATCTAATTAATCGTACACGTGTCCAACTAAATGTGTTCTACAGAGATCGACAGAAAATTTGCTTCATTACACCAAGATTCCTTGTAAAGTAAGGTAATCAACTTTTATTAAATTCATATAGATCTTTAATTCTATCCTGAAATGGTAAAATCTGTAGATGTAATACCTGCAACCCCACCACCACCACTATCACCTCAACATTATGACGACAGCTAATGTTTGTGTTAGTAGTGTAATGTTATTTGTTATTGAAGAACAACTGCAGAAGGCGTTCTATACTATTTATTAAATACAAGACATCAGTACAGCTAGGAAGAGGGGTAAAGACTGCCCTGAAAGTAATTTTCCCATGGAACTTAAACCCTAGTGAACACTTAACATAAACCAGCTGTTGGTGTGTATCAGTTCCAGTCCAGTGTGGAATATCTGATTACTTTTACTGTCAAGTAATAATTCAAAGCTAATTAGTTGAAGGCTTACACTACAAGTAGCTATTGTTTATCTGTCCTTGTCTTATGTACCATCAAGTGGCCTACTTTTAGCTCCTTTTTCTTTAAGTAAGGCGTTAAGTTTCACCGATGCATGTTGTTTACTCCTAGGCCGATAAATCAGCCCCTCACCCGTGATGATATTGATTGGTGGTTTAGGGGCTGATATCATATATTCATTAAAACATGCAAAATTCTGCAGCCACTTTTGGCTGCACACATCGGTCTACATTTTATACACTTACCGGTATTTCTCGCGGCTGTGGGGATACGTTGGGCTGAAGGGTTCTTTTGGTGGCTTGTACATTATTTTTCCGGAACAAATCCTACGTTTGGTGATTTGTAAATCCACGTGGAATAGTACAACCCTGTGCCCTGTTACCATTTTGAATTTTGCGCTAGATATGGCTGTTACCAGTTACCGTTACGTGTCTAAAGTGTACGCAGGTTTGTCCCGGAAATATCTGCAAGCAGCAAAATTTGCACATTTTAACGGACACGTTACATCAGACCCGTATATCGTCCATCAGTATCAACACAGATTTGGGGGTTGAGTTGATTTATCGGAATAGTTAATCATAACTTGGTACTTATGCAATTAACTTAAACTTCAATTTTTACCAATGATTTTTTTGTCGGAAATTTATCCTAAATTGTGGTTTTAATTTATCCATATACTAAATGCGCATTTAATCACTGCCCTCTAAATATGCTTTGCATGCTCATGTTTCACGTTATGCTTTGTTTGTTTCATATCTGTGTATTATGCTGTGATTGTATGTCTTACAAATCATGCTTGTTGTAATGACTCATTTGTTTTATGTAATGTCGCTAAAAAGGCTCATTTGAGCTTATGTTGAAGTGTTGTTTTCAATCATGCCGACGTTAAATAAATCTTATCTTACAATTCTGGAAACTTTACAAACAAGTTACGTGTCCTGAGGACATGGATATCGCTGCCAGTTTTGCTTTTTTGGTTTCGATTTGGTGCCTTACGGCACAGCAACACAAATACGTTATTTAGTGCTGAAGCAAGCAAAGTTGCACAAGGACACATCACGGTTGCTGGCCCAGACTGGTATGATGGTAGGATTAGAACCAGCACGCTTTCGGCCGTGTGTGCAGCACGCTAACCATTGAGCCAGCCCGGCTCCTTACAGTTTTGTAATATTGAAGACACCTTAGCTGAAGATAAAAAGGGCAAATGTCAAGGTGAAACAGGACCACAGCTTAGTCAATTTTGGAAGGAATGATTGTCAAGCGAACTTGACTTACGTTATCTTGATATTAAAACCCATAACAATATTGGTTTTAATTAGTGACAAACCCACCCCTTGCAAAGAGTTACATCAGGGAAAAAAAATCATTGTTAGGGAAATCTTATAATAAATGTAGGCACCATAATTAACGTTTTGATGGAGAAATATTAAGTCAAACCTCATACTAAACTTGGTTTATAGACCAATATTCCTCAAAATTTCAAAAATTTAAACAAAGTTTGTGATGTAAAGGACGGAGAGAGAGAAACAAACAAACATTCCAGGCATTTGGCTTGATTAGTGCGTAGTATGTTAAGATGAAAACAAATTGGAATTTTTAATATATATTGCTGATTAATGCATAGTAGTAATTTACTAAGAGAATTAAAAGTTTAAAAAAACAAACAAGATACTAATAATAAACAACCTGTTAAAATGATAAACGACCAATACCGTACAACCATATTAACATGTGCCATGTAATATTCAATGCAGTACATGTATTTGGTAATCAATGATTACTACAATTATGTTTTCCTGTATACACATGGGAATGAAAATGCAATTTCAGCTGGATCCAACTGCAAATAACACAGACTGTAATCTACTGTCACCTTATATGCTGACATATCAGGATCTACATTGCCTGTTCTACTGACTTGTGTCTGTGCAGTCTGCAGTTGGATCTGACTTGTAAGCAAGTATATACAGCAGTTTCACTATGCTTCTGCTATGTCACCAATTAAACAAAATTATGTCCACAATCTGTCTGAAACGTTAAGTTCCTAAAACATGAGAGATATCTTTTTAATTTACCTAGTGTAGAATATTATACCAGTGTATCATTGTTTTTATTTAGTCACCTACGTATTGTTCATATCCATCTTTGTGGATGTTTTGTGATCAGTAATGTCCATCCATCCACCCAGTGTCCATTCATCCATTAGTTAAACTGTAACCAAAACTCTATTTACACTGAAGGATGGAGGGTGGTGCTAGTGGTATATGCGTTTCAATAAGTACATGACCACAAAAGTTTTAGATCCTGGATGCTTCTCCAAGAGCAGACTACTGGTGGTGGTGGTGATGGGTGTATGTTTGAGGGAGTAGGGGTTAAAAATTCTTACAAAGTGCACACATGTTCTCTTCTAAGCTTATTTTGTGACTTGAACATACTGTATAAAGTCATGTATAAGCGGAGTCCCTGGCAAACAACATATACCCTTATATGCCACTGCATAATGCACCAGTAGATCAGGGTCAATATTGTTTGTTCTACTGATTACTCCTAGCTAACTGCATAGACCTAGATATGCTAGCACACTGTGCAATGGCAGATCTTGGTCTGTGCCATTTGCAGGTGGACTGGACTTATAAGGAAGTATATATAGTGGAGGTTTAAGCAGGTTCAATATGATATTGGACAAAATTCATCATTATTTTCCATCAGAAATGGAGGCCACTGGAGTTCAAAGTTCATCATGTTGCATAATCCATGGATTATTGATTTCAAACATGCTCAAAAAACATGCATTAACTGCTGGATGCTAAAACCTAAAAACTCTGAATCTTTAACAAAAACATCATCAAATTTTGCCTAAAACAGAAAATACCAGCATTCATTTTTTTATACAGATTTTCTTTGTTGTAAATTAAAATGTCACAAACATCAGATTGAAAGGGGCTTAGTGCAAGCCTGTCCATGTGCACTTGAAATTTACTATAGCGTTTGTACTAATGGACAGGCTCATATCCAACAGCATGATCGTATAAGCTTGTGATACAAATAAGAAAAGTCTTTCCAACAGCACAATGGTATAAGCTTGTGATACAAATAAGTACAGCCTACCCAACATCACAATGGTGTAAGCTTGTGATGCAAATAAGTACAGCCTACCCAATAGCACAATGTTGGAAGCTTGTGATACAAATAAGTATGGCCTATCCAACAGCACAATGGTGTAAGCCTGTGATACAAATAGATACAGCCTACCCAACAGCACAATGGTGTAAGCTTGTGATACAAATATGTACTGTCTATTCAACCGCACAATGGTAAAAGCTTGTGATACAAATAAGTACAGCTTATCCAAGGGCACAATGGTCTAAGCTTGTGATACAAAAAAGTACTGCCTATCTAACAGCTTAATGGTGTAGGCATGTGATACAAATATAGTTGAGAATAAAATATTTAAGTGCACAAGCACTATCAATTTATTTATTATATATACCCATTTGCTAAATAATTTTAAAAAAATTTTTAAAAAGCTTTTAACTTATAGTTAATTAAAAATTGTTTGAAGAAAAATTGTTTTAAATATTTTTATGACTGGATTACATATTAAAATATCATATAATGTGATTTAAGTTTACACCTTGTTGGATCATAACAGAAGTGATATGATATGCTACATGGCAACAAAATCATTAGGTCCTACATGTGCTTAACTGCACCCAATAAATGCTAATTGCTTGACAACGTCCAATAAATGAAATATCTACCAGATCTTCTTATGCAACTTCACTTTGCTGATTACCTGAAACTGGTATAATTGTTGTTATTGTTGTAGTAGGGTTTAATGCCATTTATCAGCACAAGATAGGCTATACATGGCAGCCAGCATAAATGGTGGAGGAAGAACCCGGGAAAACCCTGGATAGAACCACCGACCCACAAGAAGCTACTGGCAAGCTTTATCACATACCCACATTGGCCGAACCCGAGACTCGATCCCATGCAGACAGAGGTGAGATGGCAGTGATCCGTAATGGTGAGCGCTTTAGACCATGCAACCACTCGGGGCCCTGAAACTGGTATAATGTCCAAAATAAAATATTCATATGTGAGATCTGAAACAAGATGAAAATAATCTGGGATGGCTTCTTTGGGGCATAGGCATTGTTGTAAAAATACTGTATAGGGTTTGATGGCCGAGGTATTGTTTGTAAATGTGTGGGGTGGCCAATAAATCTTAAATATTCTTTACAATCAACATGTGAAAACAAAAAAAGTGTGGAGGACAAAAACATGGCTGCCTGGTTTCCCTTGACTGGATCTGATACCCTTGATCTTATAGCTAAATACTGTGATCTGAAATAACAATGTGCTAGATATCTCTCAGATAGAATTATCTATATCTGGCAAGTGATACAGTATATATGTAAGGCTCTTATCACAATATGCACATGATTTTAAGATGCTGTGAATATCGTCTTGTTGATGAGTTTCATATACATTTTTCACAAAGCGTAAAATTAGTACATTGTATCAAATCAATAAAAGTATTTTATTAAAAAATCAGAGAAACTAACAACCACAGAAACAAACAAACAAACAAAATCCCAAAGATAATGCTACATCTGAGTCAGTGCATGTAACCGAACCCCAAAAAGATACTTAGTCCAGTCAACAAAAAATAAATATGTTTCCCATTTAGTTTGACCCCTCAGCCGCATATGGCATCTGTGAATCAACTATCACATATTTATAAGAGACTCAGATGAGATAAGTGAGATTCAAGTGAACCAGGCCAATCACCAGCTAGGTATACAAATACACACATTATTTTAATGTGCTGCAAATATCATCCAATGCATGTGGCAATTATATATTTGTTACAAACAACCAAATAAGCTCTGTGATTAACATAAAAAATATATATTTTATAAGAAAAGAGATAACTAACAAAATAAACTTATCTGAAACAAATCCCTAAAGATAAATAACAGTTTTGAGACAGTACATATAACTCAACCCTACGAATACTTTTAGTACCGTTAACAGAATTAGTATCATTTAATGTGACAACTCAGCCACATTTGCCATTTAGTTCAACAGCTCAGTCACAATGTAACATATGTCATATATTTATAAGAAGCTCATACAATATAATATTCAAATGAACCACAACCATTCCAATTGCTAGCTAGGTGTGAAATATATGTACTAATCAAGAGATTTGGCCTGGTAGATTTAGGGTTGCTTGGGTGGTCCACTTAGGTAGTAATAATGTCAAATCTGTAACCTAACATTTTTCAAGTTATGAAACTTGCACCATGTATGTATAAATCATGTGTGAAATAATGGGAATGTTTCTCAACAAGAAAAACGTAAACTTCACAGGAACAATTATGGCAACAAGTATACAAAGCTTCGTAAGCATACAATGCAATGTCTACATGTTTCTCAATTGCTGGCAAGTTTAAAATTCTTGCTTCCTTGAAACTTTAACTTCCATCTCATAGCTACAACAGTCATTAATACACCAATAAGGTATAATCAACATCCGAAAACCACTGTGCAAAATTTTCAACACTGGCCTCATTTGAAAATTTATATCCTAATGTTCTTTCATTTGACTTGACAGAAGAAATTATCAATTTTAGAAATATGTTTCTTTGATAATGCTTACTAGATTATAATACCAGTATATTATGTGCATGACTACCTCACAAAATCAACCCTATGATGATAATTTTTAGCAATACAAGTGCTAAAATTAGTCTGCCCATCTAGGTGCGAGTCCTACATGAATGATATCCTCTAAGATAGGGGACTGGTACTATATTCTACCGATACAAAAGTTACAGCTGGAGGGGGCATGCAAACTTTGGCAGATTTAAGGCTGGGAGGGTGTGCCTTATTAAAACAGGCCAGATGATATCAATGAAACACATTTCATTCCAAAAATTGGTTTCTTCTTCAAATATATTATGCAATCATGATACATTAGAAGAAGAGGCATGAGATAATGCTACATTCCTCTTTCCCCTGAGGAGGTCTAATTTCTGCTCTCCTAGTGCAGGTGAGGTACTATAGCTCTTGTGAGAAATACTGGGTACAGAAGCCAAAGATTTCCCTGCAAGTGGCCTGTATGGAATACATCTTCCTCATACAAATCAAGCAGAAGTTGATAGGACAAATCCATATGCAGCTTTTAAAGGATCCAGTAAGGTGGCCTGTTGTGCTGCTGCTACATGTCATACTACATCAAAATGAGCCTTTTGATATGAAAGATGTCAAAGATTAAAGATGGAGAAAATCATCTCTGACCTCCAGCCCATGGTGTGGCCTGTATCAGCTTGGGAACAATTACATCTGAATGCTATGATTGTGTCTATATGTGTAAGAAACTCATTCAATTTAGTTCTTATATGCAGCAGAAATAAGTGAGAACTCCCTGTTTGCAAGAGCTTGGCTTGCTACAGGGACTACTTCATAAACTCAAAAGAGGTTCTTTTGATGCCCCTGTGACAAAGGGTCTAACAAAGAAAGAGGTTTAACAACAATGGACTTATTCCCCATGAATGGGACCCTCTTTCTAGCAATGAAAGCAGAAGATATCATGAGTGAAACTGAACTATCATGACAGAAATGAAACACTTCAGACTGACCAAAAAGGCATGTATTTAAATGATTCTAACTACTGTAGCTAAAACAACTAGGAAGCAGTTCCAGACATAAGTTCAAAAGGAACTTTATTCAACCATGTCAGAACCCATGGCAAATTCCATTTTTGGACACAGGGTCAAAGCCATCAGTTGAGAGAAATCAAATTTTTTTTAGACAGCCTGAGATTTTGTTCTGGCCAATATCCTCCCTTCCATGATGATGAAATGTGTTAGAAATTGTGGAACAATAGCCTTTTATCCTGATCATGGGAGCTACCTTCTCTTTTATCATGATGGGAGTTACCTTCTTTTTTATCACTGCGAAAGTTACCTTCTTCTCTTTTATCATGATGGGTGCTACATTCTTCATTTTCATCATGATGGGAACTACCTTCTTCTCTTTTATCATTGTAGGAACTCACTTTTCATTTCAAACAGTCAAAGAAGGAAGCACGACAAGTGCAGTGCTGAGGCTTTAACTGACTGATGTGATTCAGCTTGCATCACTTGACAAAAGCTTTCCACTTCCCCTCAAAGTCTCTGCTGACAGTTGGGACCTCTGCTTGGATTGCTAGCATATACAACCTACAAAATGTCTTGTTAAATTTCTTTAGATTAAAGCTGTCTCTATAAACAGTGCAATAAATAAGCTTCCCAACCAGACTGTGGCAGCTGTTTGAATATTGGCTGGTCTTTCTTGGCCAACAAGTCAAATGATGTGGAAACTGCATATTGCCAGCAATACCGTTAGAGGAGCTGGTCAAAACTTGATATGTATGAGCCAAAATCTTCTATTGATGCACAGATGACCGAGTCTTCAAACCGATTATAGAAGACAGTGTGAGTCTTCAAATACAGAAGACTGGGTGACATGGAGGCCTCCTGTAATTATGCCAGTAAGTAAGCTGAGATGGGTGGTCAATTAAACATGGTTTACACCGCAGATATGGATACTGTAATTCCAGCTTTTCACTAAGTGAATTATCAGTGGCATGAAAATGATAATGGGATGCTGTACATCATCTCTGTAGATGGTGCTGTGATTGGATGGTGCTGGGGCCATCCTGTATTTTGGGTGTATTTTGCAAATCATTTGGGAATGATGCTAGGCATCTGGGCCTTTATCAGCACCATAGCCAGTGCAGGATGTGACAGAGATGAAACTGGTAAAGGAGCTATCAGATATTCTGTGCTTAATTCAGTGATGGTGTGTAACTGATAGTCAGCATCTGGGACTTTATCATTGTAGAGGGATGTGACAGGGCTGGTGCTGGTAACAGAGCTGTCCAGTGTTCCCTATAAAGATTGGCCTCTGTTCTGTGCATAGCACTGTGCATCCAAGACTGAAATGCCACTGTAGCTGATGACAGGTAGTGACATAGCTAACACCAGTGATGGAATTTAGAAGGATGCTGGTGCCAGTTTTCTGATACTGAGATGGGAAAAGACAGGATATTTTATCACTGTATCTGGTTCCTTTGGGTATGAGTTAGGCATGTTAGAACTGGCACTGACCGTAGCTGATGTAACTCTGATGGTAAAGTCAAGTCCTAACAGGTAAAAGCCAGTCACTCTTCCATGCCATTGTGTTTGAATAATGCCATGATGAGGTAAATGATGTTAATCACCATACCCAGTCCTTTAAGGCATCTGCTGAGACTGAGCCAATAATGACCACAGCTGATCAGCTTCTGATCTCACTGCTAGTCCAGTTGGGCTCATACCAAACTGGAACTGGCCTGATATGTATAACCAAGAAAACGTTTTAATTGTAGAGGTGAGGGAGGGACTGGAGCTGTACATCATGCCCATAATGATATGAGCCACTTAAGCTTTTTCCTGGACCTGTGAACTTTCCACCTTTAACAATTCAGTCAGTAAAGTTGCTCATCAAGACAGCATTGGTGGCAATACTGATGGCATCTGAATACATGATTGTGCATTTTCTTGCTCTCTCACTCGCCTGGGTGCTTTGTTTGTCCAAGCTGGTCACCCATACATTTTCCATCGATCATGTGTAATATTCCATATATGGCTCAACTTTCACCCCTTACAAATCTGACAAGTACCATGGCTATCTTCTGCCAGCTTAAACTTTTTTACCCCATGCATTTAGTCCTGCCCACTGTATTGAAACCTGTATTATAAAAAGCAAAACTAAAGCATATACATGTGATGTCAGTGAACTTACTGGAAGTGGACACCAAAGACTAACAAATATCTAATAAAATTATATAAATGACCTTACAACATGTAACAGCAGACAAATACTTAATAAAATTCACATACTAGATTGAATAGTGGGAATAAACTGACATAGTCTTTACTGTAAGGCAGGTGTTAAACATGGTGCCAACATGTATCTTGCAGGATAAAGTTAGCCCTGAAAGTATTAATTCCTCATTTTGGATAAAAAAGAGCAAGAAATAAACAGAACTATAACTGAAGTATACTTCCCTGTGTGATTAAAGTCCTTAGAATCACTCCAAACATTGAAAAAGCACTTTTGAGCTTGAGTGGAAATATTAACTGAAGTATGAGTGGGATTTAGCACCAATCCCTCTAAGCCGAGAACACTTTTGTCTGACTACCACCTAAGCAGGTGAAATTTTGCACTTTAATTGCTAAAATTAGCTAAAGAGGACAGGATTTTCAAGGTAGTGGTCATACTTCAAATGCATTATGGGTAATGTATCTGAAAATCATCTTTGCTAGCCATCGTTCTGATGTGATAACCCTATCTACACCTTGGCAGATCGAACAGATATACTGGTGCTTTGTCCCAGCAACGTCTATTGGGTTTCATGAGTTGCCTCCCTTAGTATGTAATGCCAACTAACCAATAGCATGGTGCATTGTACATCGGCCAAAAATGGTGGGGGCAATTGACCTAAAACGGCTACTTTGGAAGTTTAACATCGAAAGTATTACTATGTACCAGAGGGAAGCCATTACAGGTGTATCTGAGTGAAAGGTATTTGTGCAAACACGAACTGGCACTGGAAAATTGCTTATTTATCAGTCCATTCAAGTTGTGTGCTCCCTTTGTCCCAATCATGTAGGAACAGTGTTCAAATTTGAACAACTTAATTCTAATTGGATGTGGTGGCTTGCCACCGTATCCAATGAAATTCAGAGAACCGATGCACAGAAATATCCACTCAATATGCCAAGGTGTTGATCGGGTTATCATATTGAAACCTTGGCTAGCAAAGATGTCTGAAAATGAAAAATGCATATTCCAATTCTTTACACAAATGTTTTCTATATGAAACAGTTCTGTTACTTTCAACAGAAAGGAAATATTCACCTAACTGCACATGTACTACTCCATGGCACATATACAAAAATCTATACTGAATCACATATAAATCCATTAGAACTGTAGTCCAAAATTCTCAGAAAGTAGCTCTTCATCCAATGAAATACAAACAATTACCTACATTTCAATATTTCTCTATACTTACAACAGCTTTTAAAAATCAATGCTATTGTTTCCACTATCTAGTCTCTGAAAAGACTATTTTGTTCAATTTTCACTTTCTTATTCATTATAATTCGTGTGCATCCATATGAATACATGGCCACAGGCATGTTTCCAGCTCGGCTCCAGCGGTTTAATTTTGGATCGAAGCACTCAATTATATCAGTGTACAGATAGTCCTTTGCACCCCTCCGCCGTCCACCAAATGCATAAATCTTTTCATCCAGTATAGCCAGACTCACAAAATCACGACAGTCCTCCTGTTCTGGCAAGATTTCCCATGTCTCAGTTTGAGGTGAAAAACGAAACACACCCTCCAGCCCAACAACATAAATCTGACTGTTAAGAACGACAGCAGTGAGGCACATGTCATTTGCTGGCAGCTCACTAGTAAGGATACAGCAGCACTGTCTTGTTGTCGTGTCATAACACTGAACACAGTTTGTGACAACCTCATTGTGGTTTTTTCCCCCAAATAGATAGATCTTTTTCCCAAAGGAAACAAACCCCATGTTCTCTACTGGCTGTGCCAAGACTCCTGAATCCTCCCATTTGTTTGATTCAAACTGCCATGATTCCACAGTGGACAGGACATTATCCTCATCAAAACCTCCAAGGACATAGATATGATCATCAACTGCGGCCATTCCATGCCTTCGTCGTGCATTTAGCAAATTTGCTCCTTTCATCCACATATCGAATGAGGAATCATACTTCCAGAATTCTGCGCTTCTCAGCCCACCTGACACGAAGATATTGTTTCCCACCATGCACACTGCAAATTCATTTCTCTTCTTGAATGGCAACTGTCTAAGTGAAAAGGGCTCTTTTGACTCAGACGTATAGCATTCCACATCATTGCTAAGACCATCTGAAAGCCTTCCCCCAAGCAGCACTGCAACTTCTAAAACTGGGAAGGACCAGCGAGGGGTGATTTGATACGAGGGTAACATAGGTCTCCGAGCTGGAATGGTGTGATATACCATGGCATCTTCAAAAAGTTCTTTTCCCCTCTCATCATTCATGACATGAGTGCAATTAGCCACCACATCTAGAAGGCAGACTTTAGAAAGAAAGGGAAACTTTATGGTCTCCAACAGCTTGTATCGATATGCCTTCCGTTTGTGTAAGTCAGTCTCAAGCCATTTCAAGGCTGTCTCGAAAACTACCTCCTCAATGGGGCAATTCAGCCTGCGATCTTTCAAAAGGTCAATAATGCATTCTGGAGATAGTTTGTAGATATCTTCCTCCTTTGCCAGAAGGTGAAAATACTGACAAGTTAGCTCTTTGGCAAACTCATAAAGTGGCTGATGTGCGTGAATGTCCGCTAAAGTGAAGGCTGCCAAGCAATTGTTTTCATTCATATTGGCCTTAAAGAACTCCACACACAGATCAACCAATGTTGAAATCTGCAGAATATGGGCTTGAGTGAAGAGGTCTTCTACAAGCCTCTGGTTGATATTGACATGGCCGGTATAAATAAATCTAAGCACTTGCTCGAAAACCTCACTGTCTAAATGCTTCAGTTCTATAACTTCCTTTCTGCATTCTTCCATGCCAGACGAAAACATGGAACGGAAGTAAGGAGATCCTGCTGCCAGGATTACCTTGTGGCAGGCAAACTGGCGACCCTCCACATCTATGGTAATGTCTGTGAAGCCTTTATCCTCTCGAAACTTGTCCATGTTCTGAATGAGATAGCCCGAGTGCTCCCCACTTCTGTAAGATGTACTGGTCTCTGATGATACATCCTCTGAAGAGGCTGATTGTCCAAGAAAAGTAGGCATCATCTACGATAAGAAAAAATATTAAGAGAAAACGATTATTATATATTTTTGTATATATCATAGTTAATATTTGTGTGCTGCAATTCAGCATACACCATCAATACAAAAATTATTTTCATTTTTCGATTAATTTCTCCATACTGAAAACTTTGTCTAAAAATGTGAACAAGCATTTTCAAGCAACATGAAGATTATATTTTAATATTTGTATGCACTTGAAAATGTAATAAATGAGTTTGGTTTAACGTTTTATGACACAGCAACACAAGTATGTTATTTAGATTCAAGACAAACAGAGTAGTGACTTGACCAAAGACCATGGTAGCTAACCAGAACTGATCCAACAAACAAACTGATCAAACCCACACATTTTTTATCAAGTGCCCAGTATGCTAACCATTTAGCCACCATGGCTTCAATAATAAGAATGAGAAGTGTATCAAAAATTACAGACAATACAATAATTAAAATGTTACACATACCGTATATACTCGCACATAAGTCAGATCCAACGACAAACTGCATGGACCCAATCTGCTGTAGCATCATGCACCAGTCGATCTGGGTCTATGCAGTTTGTCAGGAGAAATCAGCAAAAAATATGCAATACAGACCATAACCTGCCAGTGCATTATGTAATGGCAGATCAGGGTGTATGTTGTTTGAAGTTGAACGTGACATACTTGAGTAAATACAGTAAATTTACGCATACTGACATTTGGCACATTAATACAGTGGTCCTTCTTATGACCATCCATTTTAGAGAAGTTGTGATCACAAGATTTTCAAGATGACTGCCATGGTGGCCATACTAGATGTCAGGCCAGCAAAATTTTCATTTAGGGCCAGCTAAATATCATAAGAAGTCTGCTGCTGAAAATCCCATGTTGATGCCTAAAAACAAACCAATAAAAAAAATATCAAATTGGGCACCATGGCTGCAAGTTGGCCATATTGGGGGTCTGATCAGCACCACTGTAATTTAGAGTCTTTTTGATGTAAATTCCATGTCAATATCCCTTTTGACCCAGGAGAAGCAGAAATAAGCATTTTTATTCCAGACCAACCAGACATCTCAAATTATCTATTATTGAAAATCCCATGTTGACAGGACTATCCATTCTGGAGTATCAACAGCAAGATTTTCATAATGGATGTCAAAGCAGCACCATTTTCACTGAGCACCAGTTAGACCTTGGGATGACTGTATGTTTAAAGTTTCATGGAAATCTTCCAAATAGTTTATGAGGAGTAGCTCCTATAAGCTCTTCTGATCTATGGCCAGTAAAACCCATAGCTGGAATAAACAGCTTATCAAAGGTTATACATTTAAAAAGTCATGAAATTATCTGTTTTCAACTGGCAAATATCAGGCTATTTTAAGTGTCCACTAGCACAATTTAAATAATCTGAAATTTGAATACGAAATACTGCAAGCAAGAAACTTCAAGTTCATTTTTTATTCAGTGTGATATCAGAATTATAACTAGCAAAATGGTAGCTTGCTGTGTCAATTTCGAGCTCTGAAATCATAATTAGAATTCCGATTTTAGCTACTGGGTATTTGCAAAACTTGGGCACATGCTGTAAACAAATAAGAAATCCTGAAGAAATTACTTTCTCACACTGAAATAAACCCGGGAATTATTTGGACAAGTAGCAAATTTTTAGCAATTGGTTCCAGGAAAAATTTATCCATTAGTTTTATTATTACTGTATAATCAATTTGTTTTTGGAAAGCCTCCTCCACAAAAAGAAAGTGCATATATACTTATTTCCCTCCAAAAATTGTTAGCAAAAAGGCAAATTTTGAACCTCTCATCATCTTTCTCTACATATATGTAATAGTTATGAATGTCTCTTCCTGTATTTTTTAATGTTGTGTTTTTTCAGAAAGAATCGCCAACACCAAAAATAAAAAGGCCTGACCCATTTTATTCCATATCAAATTCCAAAAAGAATCTATATATATATGTAAAAGAGAATAGCCAAAATTAATTATCTAGTTTTCAATGAATAGTTTTCGTTTATACTAATCTTAATCAAAAGACTAATCTGTTTCTCAAAACAAGGTAAAGAAACCCAAGACAAAAATCTTTTTTTCAGACACTTATCATGAAAGATTGTTGAGTTTCTGTCTCTACATATATTAATTTTAAATTTTTCCGCTGGTATCTATCCTTTATTAAGTTTTGTTTTCTTTAGAATGTCTCCTATTCCCTGAAGAAAAGGTTATGTCCCATCTTTTCCAAAAGGAATCTCCATAAGATATCCTTTTTCAAAAACATGTTTTGAAAGAATGTTGAAATACTGCTTGTATATAATTGTGTTATTCAGAATTTTTCCTGTTATCTATTATTTATTAATTTCTTTAAAAATATCTTCCTTTAAAAGAAAAAGCATTTTTTTTAAATGTATGAATCCCCCACACCAATAAAAACAACTTCAACTTTCTGCTTAAAACTATATTGTGATTTTACCCCCATTTGTATCTTTTTAAATGTTATTAACTACATGCTTGACATTGTACTTTGATTCATATATCAAGCATCTAAGTAATCCTGATCATAGCTAAAGCAAATTGTACCTTTACATAGCACTAGACTGTCTGACATAATTGGTCAGGACTGACATTTTTGATGGAAGAGACAGACATGCACATTCTATCTCCATGATTCTCCTATTAACAGTTGTGTTAAGAATCCATGACTTCATGTTGGGTGCACAAGGGGATGATTCATAAATACAGTGGTACTAATGACTTTTGCCCAGAATGGCCACCCATTATCTCCCAGCTCTATTTTAATGCGTTTACCAAAATTTTCACAGGGACTGATTTTGTGGGAAATTTGTTCTTGAACCATTTACTTTTTCATTAACGTAACATCAGGGATACAACCATCACTTTTTAGGTATGAAATATATCTGATCTTCTCTAATAAGTCTGAGAATGTATAGTTATAAATCTTTATTTTCATAGCAAGTGGCTTCAAATGTTAGAAGGTTTCATAGCATGTGTTTCAAAACATGACCAGAGTCAAAAACTCTTCAGTGCTACTTAATCGAAAATATCATCAAAATGCCCCAGATTCCTGTTTATGCTTTGTAAAATAAAGAGCTTGGTTTCCCAGATATGGACCATTGTGGGCAAGCGATTTTCAGAGAATTCCTGAACTGGCACTTAGAGATATCCTCAAGATGATAAGAAATTTCATTATTACTTTAATGAAATCATGACATCAATATTGTACTAACCGAACAATACAAAACTTGAGTTTCAACGTAGGAGATTATCTCACGAAATAAATGTCACTAGTGTTTTTAGCAAAAGGAATCTTATTTGGTCGTTTATCAACTGATAGTCTAGTTCCCGGCTACATGGACGCCCGACTTGGTAGTATACTATTAAAAATGTCACTCTGGGAACCAGACTAATCAACAAAAGAAAAGCAGTGACGTAATACACTGATATTTTTGCTCACACGTGATGGTTGTTGAAATGAGTTGGAACGATCTTTCACACGTTGGACATTTTGAAAACAAATGTTATTTATAAAGAATAACAAACAACTTCATAACTTCATTAGAAAAAGCACATTATTAACAATTACCATCGACGTGATTGTTAAACAAGGATTCAGTCATTAAACAGCCCTGTTCTCTATCCCCCACACCCCCAGTTTTCTCAATCTATAAGTGGATTGTTCTCAGTTTTTGGCGGTCCCTCTGTAACTTGTGCCCTCACTTATAGTGTGGTCTATGTTTGTGGACCCCATTGTGCACGAGTTGTCGAAGGAGAGGTGTACTTTCATAAAGTAAATTTCCATGCATATTGCTGAAGTGATCAACATGCATTTCATGTATGTAGCTAGGTACTAAGTATTATTTCTCTCAGTAATCACAAGAATTATACACATGAATTTCTTCCCCACTTAGCCATCTACAGCTGAGGTGATCAACATGTTTCACATGTGTTGTGAGTTACTTAACAGCATTCACTTGCACTCTTGTTTGTTTGAACCCCTTTACGTATTTAAAAAAGAAAAGCCTCAAGGATAAAAAAAATGAACAAAATTTAGTCATTTAATTCATCAATTATAACTGCTAAACTGACTGTTGCCAGGTAGCCCCTAACATTGTCATTTGTCATTTTGTTCATGTTTCAAACCAAACACAGGCTGATGTAAATAACAACAGATTGATCACTGTCCTTTTCCTGTCTCTAGAATAATATTCAGGAAAAACAGTCATCTGCATCTGATATTTTCATGGTCTAAATAACATTGCACAAAATAAAATGGTGTAACTCTTACATATATGTGTTCAAAGGGATATAACTCCCAAAATTATGGAAAAATTTAACAAGTGTTCTGAGCTTACTGAAGACATCAAACTGCCTCTGTTGCCTATATAAAAGACTCGCAGTGTTCGTAAAGAAGGTCTTGTTTGGTTTGAAACGTGCAGATAATGATAGTGTTAAAGTGGTTGAAAGGATAATATTTGTAACGAAATGATGCTATCTAAACACTTTCTTCAATATTAGTATATTTATATTCATTTCATTAAAGAAATATACTTCAACTTAATCCAGTTTTGGCATTCGCTGTTTCCATCACATTCCAGCTAAATGAAATGTAGGTAACAGAACTTAACGTCCATTTGCTAGTGTGAGAATTCAAACTTAGTAGAAAAATGGATCTAGAGCAAGTAAAGCCAGACTAAGGTAATATGACTGTAATCTGTAGAAAAAGCCTTGATATGGGCTGTCAAGTGTGTCAGATATTCATGAATATGTTCCGATGTAAATCCATCTTGGAACTCGCTAAACAGCGCTGATATTTAGGCAGTAAGCTGGTGACCCCAAAAACACAAATATCACAGAAGGCGTCTTACACTGTAGTGTAGGGTTGTGGTTGCCCTAGTTCATTTTTGCAACATGCAGTCATGTAGTGTTATAGTCTCCCTGTTTATTTGTACTCTACTACCAAATTAGAAAATGAAAAATACAGATGAGATAAAAGACGCATAGAATTTAGCCAGTTCATTCACTGATTTATAATTTCAAACCTGATTATGACCAGGGGGACCCTAACACCGTTGTTGTCTGCACATTTCATACTAAAATGAATTTTTCACTGTAAAAGTTTACCCGCTCTCCAGCCATTTCCAGTACATAGATGGAAAATACTATGTTGTCAGCTTATGATATTTACAGTGTCAAATCAAGCAAAGGAAAAGAATGACAAATATAAATTTTCCTTTCATGTGGATTTAACAAGCGGTGTAATTTCTATGTTCATGTGTGCAAAGGGATCAAACTCTAAACTCCCAACCTATTGATAATTTATGGAATTATCCAGCAGTTACCGAATAGGATAAACTACATCACTCTGTTATCTGAGGAAATTAGACTTGCCCATAGTGTACGCAATATGGGACTGTGTTAGTATGGAAAGTCCGTTAAGCAAGAAAGGTGCAGAGGATGCCAGTGTTAGGGTCACTTTGGTCAATCAGATCAGAAATTATAAAACAATGAATAAACTGACTAAGTTCTGTGCATTTTTTTTATCACATTAAAGTTTTCCATTATTGAAATTGGTAGGGGGGTACACACAAACGAGGAGGTCTATAGTACAAGTCACATGGGTCATGTATGCTATTTACTCATTTTAAATTAAATATAACTTGTTCTTTTAAAATTTAACACTAATTTTCCTAAACCAAAGTCTATTTAGTCTTGATTATTGAATGCTCTGCACCTTAACTGTCACCAAGAAACTTCCAGACGAAAATTATCTATCACTATGGACTTTTACAATGGTGGCTATGTACTAAACTTTGGTCAAAATAAGAGCGCATCGAGTGGAATTGTCACAATTAAGGGTTCTACAAATTTGTTTATCAATATGCGTAGCTTTCACTGTGACATCACAGCATGTGATATTCAATCCAGATTGTACTGGATCACACCTTTAGGTTCATTTCATCCAAAAATGTCTACGTACTTTAACATTGCTTTTGCTTGATGGACCTCTTGGGGTGTCTAAATAATGACCTTCCAAAGGAATATGGATGTATACAAATCCAAATGAAGTGAATACTTGTCATGTAAAGGTATGTAAAATCAAATTCTTAAAAATGACACCCATTACTGAAGTAGTCTGTGATGAATGCCTTCATGACCTGTGTGACTTGTACTATAAGACTATTCAGGCTAAAACAAACAAACGCACGCAGTCAAGTGATGGCATGTTACTCAGATGCGGGGGGGGGGGCGGGGAAACAATGGCGAGCGCACCCCCCCCGCAGAAAACAAAAAAAGAAAAAGAGGGAACGTGCCAAAAAGTAAGGGAACACCGTTCCCATTTCATATTATAAAGTATAATCGTCCTTGTAGTTACGTGTTGCCATTTTCAAGCCCCGTTAGGGTATGGCTTGATTTTAATTATAACCCTAGTTTAGTAGTTTCATATCATAACCAATGTACTTGATTACGTGGAAATGAAACATGATGGATATTGGATTTCTAAAATTTATGTGAAAATAGTAAATACTTTTATCTCGTCATTCAAGTCTTGAGAGTTAATGCCCGACTTAATTGACCGGAAGTCAAAGGGAGTTCACTCTTCATCTTTATCAAATAGTTGAAATGCAATTTGCTTCCGTTCCAGAAACTTTCTCCTCCACGAGGAAACGCTGCAAATGCTTGGGTTGTTTATTATCATTAATCTATTTTTGATTGTTGTTGCTTATGACAATTACAAAAGCTTTACAAAAGTGAAAATTGCGAATATTTCAAAGTAGACGGTCAAGGTTCTCTCCGTGCAAATGTAGGACCAACCGATAATGATGTATTCAACCATGAACCACTTCTACCTCTTTCATCCTTTTGGAGTGAGAAATTTGAATCTGGGAAGATATCGTTCAGTATAAAGTCAGATTAATATAAACAAAAACGTTAAAGTATCCGCGATTTAGTTTAGAAATATGCATCCATCGTAATACATATAATGCATCGATACACGCGTTGCTGTTGGCATTACAAAACACAACAACAATTTGAAGATTATACATGTCACAAATAATATTTCTAAGTAAAACAATTATCACTGTTACTCATATATATATATATATATATATATATATATATATATATATATATATATTCTTTTTTTAGATACGTAAGGTAAGTAAGTAGATGGACCATATGCACGGGTTGCTCATATTTTGCACTTATGCATAATAAGTACATGGACTGAGTAGCATCTCTCTTATAAAAGTCCGGGTTTTTATAACTAAAGGCTTGATTATTGAAAAAGGTTTTTGCAGTCGTGGCTACCAGAATCCACCTTGCATGTTAGTGTGATGTTTTATTTTATTTGTATGCCTACGAATTTAGTAAAATCGAATTATTTAAGAATAATGTACAGCGATTTAACTTTTTATTTATGAAATGTGAGTAGTAATAGGGGATACCGTAGCCTCACGTAGACCGTAATGTTAATTTTAGGGGGTTGTACCGTAGCCTCAGAATTTATAGCCTCAAAAATATCACTTTTTTACCGTAGCCTCAAGATTTATAGCCTCAAAAAAGTGTCTCATCACTATAGTCTCAGTGGAATTTTGTATAGTGACTAGCACACCCTGGGACTGTATAGCATCAATGGAAATTTTGTATAGTGACTAGCACACCCTGGGCCTGTATAGCGACAAGAGGAATGGAACAGGTAGGGTAACGTCACGGTACTGGACATTGGCAACAATGTAGCAATGTAGTACCGTGACGTCATGCCACCTGTGTCATTTCTATATACAAACACGAATCAGTCGCGTTCGTGTCAGTGAATAGTAGAGTAGGTTTTTAAATTATTTTTTTTAGGCAAGAAAGAATAAATCTTTTCGAGGCAATGGAGTGGCCCTGAAAAGGGCCTTTGGGTTTTTCTTCTATTGTCTCCATTTTTTCCACCAGCTCTTCACTTTTCCAATAATTCCCTTCTTCTTGTTTTTTTCTTCGTCTGGAATCCAGTCAGGATGTCCCATCTCTCTAAACTTTCCCTGTACCTTTATCCAGTTCTGATTTAGTCTATCAAACTCCTCTTTCTTTTTTTGGTTTTCCTTCTCCTTTCTCTCTTTTGTCCAGGTGTCTTTGATTTTCGTTACCTCTTCTTTCATCACTTTTCTCATTAGCTCTTCAGATTTCCTTAATTTCTCAAATCCCCAGAGGACAAAAGACCACTCCGTAAAATTGGCTTGCTCTTCTAAAAAGCACCTCACTTGGATGACATTATCAAGTGCGTCTTTCAATGTCCCCACTCTCACATATTTACGATGGATGAAGCCTCTTATTTTTTCCACCTCCTCTTCTATCATCCCTGCCACCTGATACCTGGCTACTTTCGGGCTAGTGACTTGACTGGTCACAAAGTCTTGGCTGTCTGGATATTTCCATTCCTGTTCTAGCCTTTCCACCGCGTAGGCTGCATCCATCATCCAAAAATAACTGTCTCTTAACTTGTTAAACAATTCCATCTTGTATTGACTAGTCAACGTGGGTAGCCAGACTACAGTACAGTATTTGGCTTAAAGTCGCAACTGGTTGTGGCCCCAGGCTGGGCGACAGTCTCCTTAAGGGGGCGCTTGGCCCCGAGCTAGGCCTTTCAGCTGCTGCCCTGTTATTCGGGGTATGAGAGTGGTGCCTTCATAGTCCCTGTATAAGTTGGACGTCTCTCCATCGCCCCCAAACCGCAGACCCAGCGACAGGTCCCCCGCCCTGGCCCCAGCCCCAGCCCCACCCCGCCCACCAGAGAACAAGCCCTCGCCAACAAACACCACCACCAACCCCTTTAGCAGTCTGTACAGCCTGGATTCTTCCCTGGGTAGAGTTTCCCCTCTGTAGGCCTACGTCTCCACTCCAAGTCTCCAAATCTCCCAAAAGGCATCACCGGTCCCATTCCTTGGCCAAAAACTCCAGTGTCGAATTGTGTCCAGTTGTTCTTATGGATGTTCCTATGCCAACCTTGTGTGAGCCACCAAGTAATTTGTCAAATCCTGAGGAGTTATGATTTTAGAATAAATATTTGTGTTGGAATTTTGTGTACATCGTGTACTTTGTAGTGGTCTAAATTTTCCCAATCAGTTGGATGTAAGTCACCCTGGTTTATGTTAACTCCGCTTAGGTGTTTTGGTTGTAATTTTGTGCGGCAGCGTCCGAAAGGATCATGATTGTTTGTGATTTGATCTTCTTCCGTCAATTTGAAGACCCTTGGTTTTGCGAACCGTGTGGCCCTCTCTCTCAACCCCCACATTTGTCTCCTTAACGGGGGTCTGAGTGGGAAGTCTGAATAGTCTTGCGACTACCAGGATCTCACCCGGGTGTATGCTAGTATTGTGTCTCTAGCACCCGTTTTGTGCCCGTTTTTGCTTGTCTCGTGGTCGGCGTGAGGAGAGGGTTTGGTGTCCTTTTCGAGCTTGGGACTGCAATACCTCCTTCTTGCGAGGAGTAATTGGGGCTCGATGTGGAGGCGCTATGCTTGTCCGGAGGGGGTTTTCGGGGCAGCAGGTAGAGCTCCCTGGACTGCCCCTTGCCTTTGTTTGGTCCATACGCTTGTCCGGGTTTTGCTATGCTTGTCCGGTGGGCGTGGGGTTTTTGTGGGGCAGCAGGTAGAGCTCCCTGGACTGCCCCTTGCCTTTGATTTTGTTCGTGCGTTTGTCCGGTGGGGGCTATGCTTGTCCGGAAGGGGTGGGGGTTTGTGGGGCAGCAGGTAGAGCTCCCTGGACTGCCCCTTACCTTTTGGTTTTGTTCGTGCGTTTGTCTGGTATGAGCTATGCTTGTCCGGAAGGGGTGGGGGTTCGTGGGGCAGCAGGTAGAGCTCCCTGGACTGCCCCTTACCTTTGATTTTGTTCGTGCATTTGTCCGGTGTGAGCTATGCTTGTCCGGAAGGGGTGGGGGTTTGTGGGGCAGCAGGTAGAGCTTCCTGGACTGCCCCTTGCCTTTCATTGATGTTTGTTTGGCAAATTTCGTTGAGAAGTTGGTTATATCTTCACTTTGTGCGGTGTCTGTCCCTGCTGACTGACGAGCGTTCCGCGTTATATACGTCAGGCACGGACGTGAACGAAAACATCCCTTACACTCACTTCACATATGATATACTATCCTCACCAACGAACGAGAAAGCATAAAACACACCCACATATACTATCCACATCAACGAACGAGAAAGCATAAAACACACACACATATACTATCCTCACCAACGAACGAGAAAGCATAAAACACACCCACATATACTATCCACACCAACGAACGAGAAAGCATAAAGCACACACACATATACTATCATCACCAACGAACGAGCAAGCATAAAACACACACATATACTATCCTCACTAACGAACGAGCAAGCATAAAACACACGCATATACTATCCTCACTAACGAACGAGCAAGCATAAAACACACAAATATACTATTCTCACCAACGAACGAGAAAGCATAAAACACACACCGATTTACTATCCTCACCAAAGAACGAGAAAGCATAAAACACACACCTATTTACTATCCTCACCAACAAACGAGAAAGCATAAAACACACATATCTACTATCCACACAATCGGAATGAGAATAAAAAACACACATATCTACTATCAACACAATCGGGATGAGAAGAAAAAACACACATATCTACTATCCACACAATCGGGATGAGAATAAAAAACACATATTTACTATCCACACAATCGGGATGAGAAGAAAAAAAACCCCACACATATCTACTATCCACACAATCGGGATGAGAAGAAAAAACACACATATCTACTATCCACACAATCGGGATGAGAATAAAAAACACATATTTACTATCCACACAATCGGGATGAGAAGAAAAAAAACCCCACACATATCTACTATCCACACAATCGGGATGAGAAGAAAAAACACACATATCTACTATCCACACAATCGGGATGAGAATAAAAAACACATATTTACTATCCACACAATCGGGATGAGAAGAAAAAAAACCCCACACATATCTACTATCCACACAATCGGGATGAGAAGAAAAAAACCCCACACATATCTACTATCCACACAATCGGGATGAGAAGAAAAAAAAAACAACACATATCTACTATCCTCACCAACGAACGAGAAAGCATAAAATACACACACCTATTTACTATCCTCACAAACGAATGCGCATGCAAACACACACACACACACACACACACACACACACACACACACACACACACATCAGTAAAGGAGTGAGTGTTTATAGTCACACTACTCTACATTCACAAGAATTGGCAAATTGAATAGTCTCTCTTTTCTAGAGATCTGGCTAGCCCTGAGAAGGGCTGTTTCTTTTAGAACTCCAATTGCACCTGGTTAATGATGACATCTCCCGGGAAGGGGGGGGGGGGGCACCACACACGCATCGCCGGCTCCAGTCCTGCTCCCAATTGATGCGTGTGGTTGGTAGCGCAGAGGTAGGTTGATTGGCTTCACTATCCCACTCCTCAGTTTGAGGGATAGTGAACACTTGTTCCCTCCTTCTTCTATTCCACACCCTGGGATGATGCTGCTGACGCCGAGGCTCCCACTCTTGCCTCTGTCTTTCCAATTCCTCCCATGCCTCCTCCTCCTATTTTTCTCTCTGGGGGACAGCGGCGTTTGGTACTGGTGGTGCTGGTGGCAGAGGCTGTGGCTGTCTTTGTTGTGGTGCTGCTACTGTCTGTGGAGGCGTCCTCACCTCAGGCTTGACCTCACACAGAGGTCTTAGCATGAGGTGAGGTAGGATCCCTCTCTTCTCCTCTTCTTTCTTTTTCTTCTTCTCCTCTTCAAGCCTGGCTCCTTCGGCTAAAGCCTCCATAGCCAGCTCATCTAGCAACCGCCTAGCATATTCCAGGTGCATCTGGAGTTCTAGTAGTTTCGTTATTCTGCTCATTTCGTTGCAGTTGCTACGTCAACGTGGGTAGCCAGACTGACGATCGCGCCGATTTATATACTTGAAGCACGGACGTGAAGGTAAACATCCCCTGACACTAAAACTTACTATTACATAAAACGCACGGACCTAAAAGAAGCACTCACGTTGACTTTTTACTTACAAACACACAGACATGCACGATTCGACAAGACAGAGAAAACAAAGGGTGGATTTTTTTACTGACAAAAGAAACGAAGTGCTTATAGACACACTTCTATTTATTCTTTAAAATTTTAAAAGTCTTGGCAATTGAATTAGTATCTCTTTTCTAGAGTATTGGGTAGCTCTGAAAAGGGCTGTTTTTTTGTTAACAGGAGTAATGGCAATCTTTTTGTACTGTCTAAGATTGCGTCCCCGTCTGGCGACAGGCTTTCCTATACGATACGGCCTGCTTCTGCGGAAAGAGAAAGAGAATTGTTTGGTGTCTACTCGACAGTCCACAAAACCTCTGTCTGGTTCTTGCTGTTGCTGCTGTTGTTGCTGCTGTTCTTCTCTCTGCTTCTTTTGAAGTCTGTACTTCTCAGTCCATTCTTCTTGTTCTTTCTTAATTTTCTCTCTGAAGACCTCTTCTACTAGGTCTTGGGCTATGGCTAACATCCTGACATTCTCTATCTCTTCAGGCTTAGGTATCAGGTTTAGCCTGACACGATGAAACTGACATAAGCTTCGTTCAGCTTGGCTAGTCTGGAAGGCATGTTCATAGGTAGACGAGTCAACAGTGGATAGTCAAACTGGAGAACAACCCGCTTTATATGGTTCAAACGCGGACGCGATAGAAAACATCCCTTCTCAGTTTTAGTGTCGGAACGCTATGATAGCGAATGTCATGGTGAGGGATAGAGAGAAAGTCAAAGAGCATATATTCACAGTGCTTTTTGAAAACAACGACAGACACATTTTTTTTCAAAACACAACATTTTTTATTCAACCAACAAGTAACAAGTAACAATAACATCAAACAAATTATTTTTGACAAGGTTGACAACGTTGTGAAATCATGACAAAAGACAAAAGATAACCATAATGGTCACAAAACCATCGATCTACTTTCTCATCGTTTCTAGAAGAGTGACGATCAAAATAAGTCACTAAATGTTCTAAAGGATATCCAAGACTGCGTTGATGAAGAAAATACACACAATATTGTCCACACACCATGGAATCTGTGCCTTGTAATTTCACATTATTGTATCGTGTCGTCTGGGCATTTCTTCTCATAAAGTCAATGATATCGTCTTCCAAAGGGGGTAATCCATACGAATCAAAATATTCCACACAATCCTCTTGAGGGAAGTAGATGGCAACCCAGTGAGTTCCTGGAAGATGACTTTCGTCCGTGTTGATGACATAAGCTTGATGGTCTTGAGGTTTGCGATGAGGTAGTTCATCTTTAGCGCACACGACAGGATTCCAAGAAGCAGTATACGAACTATTGTTCAAAAGGTAATAAAGTTTCCAGGTATCCATTTTTTTGTTGTGTTGTTTTTTTTTATCACAGGTAATGATAAGTCATCAATTCAATTCTGACTTTTTGTTTGAAACGATCTGTCAAGTAGCCGTTTCTTCGCTTCGTCTCCGCACTTTGGGCTAAGAGAGATTCGATGCGATAGATCTCTGGAGTAGACAATGGAGGGCAGGAATGATCACGCAAGTCTTTATACCACTCATGCAACACTGCTTCTTCCGAGATGAGACTCAAAGCGTCGTCCAGATACTCGTCCAATTTTCTTCTTGACTCATCATCAGACATTTATCGTGTTGAATTTGACTGGGATGATCGTTTTGACATCCATAACAATATTTCTTGGTCAATTCCGTAATTGTATTCGCCAGGGGTTTGGCAAAACAGGACACTAAATGTTGTTCTTGTTCTGGCCATCTTGACTTGACTACTACCTCGTCCTCTTTGTCTTGGTCTTGGGGTTCTGTTTTCACGCTATCCTCCCATTCCATGTCCAAAGATTCTCTACTGTTCAATGAGGGATAGGAGTCTTCCATTGTTTCTAATAGTCTAGAATGACTTCTCTCAAACTGTTGATTTGAATGGTATTATCGAATTCGGCATACAAGATGACGTTGACCGTCTCGGTGAGAGCTTCTGCAAACTGAAGTTCCACACGCAATTGACCCGATTTTATAGGGTGGAAATGTCCCTCGTCGCTGCCTTGGTCTGGAGTGAAATCAAAGGCCCACAAAGTGTAACCTCCGACATAATCTTCGTACGAAATACCGTGACTGGTGTTGGTTCCTAGTTCTCCGGTAGCTTCGTACAGGGACAAGTACGATCTCAAGTAATTCTTCTGGGCAAAGTTAGGTTCGAAGGGTCTGGTACACAAGGTCTTGCCATCGCGACTGACTTCGATCTTGGACACTCTGTAGTGCTTAAACTGGAAAGGATTTTGATCGTGGGCTCCGTTGAGGGCTGCATTACTGACGATGCCAACGATTAAACGTTTGGGTAACTGTCCTTAGAACAGATGATCTTCGATCTTAGATCGGAGTCCAGTAGCAATGGTGAACGTTTTCAGTTTTACACGTCGTATCGGATACTTGGCGGTCGATCTGCTCAATGTGTGACTGATGTAGTTTCCCGCTTTAGGTAACACTTCTACACGACGCACGTAAAGTCTGGCTTCTTGGATGATTGTTTTGTACTCGTTGGCATGAGCCATCAAATGGAAAGCGACACTGCTGCGATTGAGTCTCAGGCGAATATCCACTCCGTTCAGCAAATACTTGTCTTGCAACCACATGTCCAAATGCAAACGATCAATCAGTTCTAAATTACGACATTGCAGGATTTTCTTTCGACGGTCGTTAAAACCCACATTGTGAGGATTGTCATCGGCTGTCAGGGCTGTGTCGTTAAACGTGTCTTCACCTGCGGTGTCAGGTTTCCATACCACGCAAGCATCCAGATTAGTGTTCTTGGCCTCTTTTCCGTATGTCAAGAGATTTTCTAGGTACGCTCGGTAAGGGTAAGTATCCAGTCTGCTGCTGACCAGTTTGTTATTCAAGTACAAATCCACTTCGCTGAACAAGGAATGCATGAAATTGTTGACGGGAACTACTCTGGCATTTGCTCCCGGGTTGGTGTTGTCGGTTTTGATCACTTTCAGCTTTAGATACAAGTAACTATTATTCAGATCGATGCAATCTTCGGGCTGTCCTTTGATTTCAAACTCGATGGGAGCGGAATCCACCAAAGAGGAGACGGGATGAAATTCGACCCATTGGGATTCTTGCATCGTCATCATGGTGGGTGGCATGGCAAACAGATCCAGTTCCGACTTGGAACAAGCACAAGACTCTCGGTGCATCATTTTCTTTTTTTAATAATCAAAACGTCTAACTCTCGGATGGTTTTTCTTTTCTTAGACTTTCTAGCTCTAGGTGTGTGAAGTCCTCTGAAGGGTGTTTTCGTCGTCTTTTTCTGTCTTGTCCTTGCTGTGGCGTCAGGGAAGCAGGAATGCCTGACTCGGCATTGCCCAGGGCATTTATAGGAGTTTCTCGCCGACCCAAAATGTCTTTGCCCGTTTGAAGCAAGACATTTTTGCCTGCTCTCAAGAAAGCTTCTTTGGGGTTTTGTTTGTCAATGATGACATTTTGGAGAAATTCTTTACCTTGCGTCAACGCGGCATCTTTTAAGGCGTGGAATCCCCGTGTCACCATCGGTTTCAAAACGGGAACTACTGTACGAAAGGCCGATTTGAGCATATCACCTAAACCATGTCCTCGCTGTCAAGCGACTCCTTGGTACACAGGATACATGACTGACAAAAAGTTAAAGTAATCGTTTTCGAAAATGGAGTTTCACTGTGACTTTCCCTTTGGTGAATGGAATATTTTGTCCCAGATCTCCTTTTATAGTAATGTTGACAGTGTCGAAATACAACTTACTGACGTGCAAATAGTGAGGATGTACAAATTCGTGGTGAACGTGATAGGTGTTTCCACCTTCCTCGTCAGCAGACGTGGCAGAATCCACTTTGAAAGGAATGACACGCAGTAACGGTACGGAGGTGTGTCCCACCACGTTGTACTCCACCACATCGGGGTACACAAAAATCAAGTTCAGTCCTTGGTTCATTTCTACAGGGAATCGAAAATATTTCGCAAAATCCAAGTTACCGTCATGGCTGGTATTGCGTTTCTCATCTTGATCAACTTGGGGTCTCCACCCAAAATGTCATACAATTCAGGACAAAATGTAATGGACAATACTTTGTCCTCTGAAATTTTCATCATTAGGCGACGAACTATTTTGTGGTACTCGATCGTGGCACTTCTTCTAGCTTTCTCCAAGGCTTTACCAAACGTGAAATTGAACCTGTCAGCAATGGTGTTCACCACATGTTGACCACTAAGATAATAGCCCGCAGGAATTTTCAACAGATAAGTGGTTCGTTTAGTTTTGGGGTCTTGTGATTTCATAAAGTCAGCTACACTAGCGCGTTCATCCATGGCTTGTTGCACTTGTTCGTCATAAACTTCTACCGTAAAAGTGTTTGCATTTTCGACAATGTTTTTGATTTGTGTAGGGTGAATCATTTCCATCAAAGCCACTTCCCAATGGGCTTCGTGATCCATTTGGATGGCTTGAGGTAATCTGGACGAGAAACAGCACAAAGTGTTATTGGGAAACACCTCCATGGAACTGTCACTGGGTAACGTTAAGTAAAATTGGTTGTTCATAATTCCACAGTTCTAGTGTCCGAGGAGTCACTGGAAGTCAGAGGAGTGTCTAAAAGAGGATGGTTAGGGTGACTGTTGGAACTAACGTTGGACACAAGACTCCCCTTGTTGTTGTTTCCGTTAGAGGAATATTTCAGAGACGAATTGGGAAGAACGTAACCAATGCAACTGCTAAGTAAAATGGTCCACAATTGTTTGTCTCCTTGTTGCAAACTCAAATTGGCAATGGCAGCACCGATGACACAATACACCACAAAGATTTGGCATAAAAAGACGATTTGCGTTTTAGGCACACGTTCTCCACACCACACCCACAAGGGTTGCTTTTGTAGATCTTGCAGAGAAGAACTGGGGGAAGGAGTGGTTACTGCGGTAGCTGAGGCTGTGTTGAAGGGCATGATGGTCACTTCTTTTTATAGTCGATGAGTTGCGAAGCGTCGATCCAAGAGTCAAAACTGGGAGGATATCCTTTCCAACGTACTTTGACTTCTTTGACACGTCGTTTTCCCACTTTATGAGTTCTTCGATCGAGAATGCTTTCTATCTCGTACACGTCGTCTTCTTTTTTGGTCACACGTTGTAACTCGGGCAAGTAAAACGTTCCTTTTAACACTTCCTCGTTCATGTCTTCCAATTTATAGACGGGAGGATGACGGCCACGCACACGTTCGGTGACACGAAACAATTCGGTGGTCCAGTTGGGTAAGTAACCTTTGTCGAAAGTGCGTTTGGTTTTGCCAATGCGTACCCAATCTCCTGATGCCAACACTCCACCTTTCTTGGGGACAGTCACTGTTGGGGACGTACCAAACAGACGCTCGAAGACGGCCACTTCGTTGTCAGCAGTCACTTCTTGGGGGCCACGCCCAATGCTCCGATGGTAAGATTGGTTGTACGATTGGACGAGGTGTGGCAAGACGTCGATGTACTTGAGAGTGTGTTGATGCGTAAAATATTTCCACATGCGTTCTTTGAAGGTGCGCTGAAAACGTTCCAAGATGCTAGCTTTGGTTTCGGGATTCTCGGTGGTGAAAAAATGAATGTCACGTTTCTTCAATTCTTTATGGAAAGCTTGGTTCAGAAATTCGGTACCTTTGTCAGTTTGCCATCGAAGAGGGTGACGACCGCTTTGTTTCAACAGCAGTTGAAGGGCTCGCACTAACTCACTGCTCGATTTGGAAGTCAATGGTACGACCCAAGCAAATTTGGAAAAGACGTCGATGACACAAAACAAATATTTGTAGCCACGATTGTAGGTGGCGAAATGAGAGACAGCGGCTAAATCGGCTTGCCATTGGTGATCGGTACCGTCTACTTGGGTGCGACTTCTGGAAAATTTTCGTCGAATGGGTTGTATAAGGTGTACGTGGCTTGTTCTTGTAACCATCGTTGCACATGAGGTAAACGGATACTTTTCAGTCGAGTTTTGGCAGCACGATACAATTTCTGAACTCCTCCGTAACCTGCGGGATGGACTGGATCGTAGTAAATGCTGGCTAATACCTTCTACATTTTTTAATAAGTGATCCACTCTTGACTGATGCTACTCTGAATGGGGCGAGGGGGTGGTTTAGAAACGGTTTTACGTGTCCGATGTGCCACGGGTGTAGAAGTGGAAGGTAGTGGTGGTGGTGGTGGTAATGGGATGGCTTTGGTCTTCTTTTCTTTTTTCACTTCTGGTTTCCCTTCTTTCTTTTTCACTTCTGTCGAAGGAGGGGTGGACATCATCTTTTTAACACAAGCTTTAAGTTCTTCTCGTTGGGGTGTAGGGGAAGGGGTCAACAAGGACGCTGCAATCTTACTAGGGATGGGATCTGCTGACGGTGTTTGAAAGACTTCTCTTGCCTCTTCTTCCTCAGGCAACCGTAGGGATGCCTCTATCTTGACCACTGGGAGTGGTAGTGGTTGTGGTGGTGGTGGTGGTGAACTTTTCATCAGGGCCTTAAAATCTTTCAGAGTGGGTTGAGCTGTTTTGTCTAAAACTTTTTGGTGAAAGAGTTTCAGTCGTTGTAACAACTGACCGTACCGTTGCGATTTTTCCGTTTCTGACAAATCGCTGCGATCCATCAACGATTTCAATTCGTGTTGTAACTGGGACATCTCGGTCAAATGAGGATTGGGAGGTAAATGACTTGGCACACGGTCTTTTATCCTTTTTTGGGGGACTATCGCTTCGTCATAAAGGTGACGATGTGTTTTCCAAAATCGCCAAAGAATCCTCCTCTTTGGCGGCTCCTCTTTTTCTTTGGACGAGTGTGTCTTTTCTGGGGGTGACGTCGATGTTTGGCTAAGCGTTTTTTCGCATGACGAGACTGTCTTTTTCTTTTTCCTTTCTGGGTAAGAGAACGACCATGAGGGAACATCTTTTAGTGCACAAAAAAATACACTGATATCCATGGCTCGACATGCGTCTTTTTATCTTATATTTTTTGGAGCCTGTCCTTAACCCTTGTGACAAAATCATTGGCTATCTTATCGAATTCAAGGAAAGGGCCAAAGAAACCTCCCTTTTGGTGGCTTCTCCTTTTCTTTGGACGAGTGTGTCTTTTCAGAGAGTGTCGCCAATGTTTGGCTAAGCGTTTCTTAGGATGACGTGACTGTCTTTCTCGTTTTCCTTTTCCTTTTTGGACCGAAGAAGAACGACGATGGTAACGGTGTACACTTCTTGAAGGGGACATCTTTGGGCGTGCAGCAGCACAAAAACACTGATCCGTATTGTTTGCCTCAGGTCTTTTTTATACTGGAATGCGTCGCCACTGATTGTCTTTACGGCGTATCAACTTGATGACAGGCAACACACGTCGTGGAGGAGTTCGCAACGGACTAAATCGGGACAGTTCTTGCTTGGACAAATCCAGCAAACTCTGTAACGCACCCGTTCTCTCTTGGACTTTGATTTTGGGGGCAGGTACTTTGTGAGCAGCGGCCACAGCCGCTAAAGAGGAAGAGGGTGTCACCGCTGGAGGAGAAGTTTTTGGAGACACTCTCTTGCGAGTAGAAGCTGTTTTCTGTGGACTTTTCTTTTTCTTTTTCTGAGGCTGTGACCTGGTCTTGACACCGTTGCTCTTTTTCTTTTTCTTCTGGGTACGTTTGGGCGTGGCTTTTTTCTTGGGGACGACTTTGGGAGCATTAGGATCCCATTTTAAGAGGGAACGAATGATGACACCTCCTAGAGAACCGCTACCTCCAGGTTTCAAAATGATTTGCTTTTTGGTTTGAGTGTCGATGCGAGGATCGGCTAGTTGTGTCAAGGCGCCTTTGTTTCTCTCAAAAAAAAAACGTTTGGTTTGATGTGGAATCTGAATGATGCCTTGGAGTAATTGACGTGCTGTCACCGTAAACCATCGTAAGACTTCTTTGAGATTAGCTTCTAAGACACGAGCACGTATTTGTGGATTTTTTTCGCGACTGATACCGTGCAAGGCACGAATCAATTTAATGGGAAGATGAGACTGAAGGGACGTCATGTTGACGATGTGTGAGATAGAGTCAGAGTGACCGAGGTTTTTATAGACTTGTTTTTGGTGATTGTGATTAAGTCGACGAAGGGTACGTGTACACGACAGGCCCTCCGTCTTGGCACCAGTGGTGAAACAGATGGGTACGAAATCGCAAATAATCGGGAGTGGTGGGTTTTAAATCCACGAGTAAATAAGCGTGTGGGGTTTGAGTGGCATCGTCGTACGCATTTGTCAGCCAAGGCGTCCCTAACTGTTTGGCTAAGACTTGTACTTGCGATTTATCTCTAGGGCTTTTAAACAACACCACGTAATGAGCATTGAGACTGATGGTACGATGGGCTTTACTTTGTTGAAACAAATTTTGGGTGATGTAAATGACACTGGCATTACGATGATGCCCTTTGCGCGTAAACCAGAGTTTAATTTCTTCTTCGTCTTCTCCTAACATGTCGTCAAAAATAACCAAATGAGTTTGACTAGGGTCAGATACGATCCCGTCGTCCTCGCCAGGAATGCCTTCCACAAAGACGATGGAATCGCCTTGACTTTCTCGCAGAAGGCTGTACGCCGATTGCCACTCTTTGTAACACCACACGATGCGTTGAGGTGGACGATCGATCAAATGATGTTTATGTTCGATCGAACGTTTGACAAATTCGGTTTTGCCGGAACCGCTCGGTCCGGCAATGAGCATGTTAAAGGGATGGCGGAGATACAAGACCTCCCAACTAGTCCGATCTACGTGTTCGTCAATGACTTTGAAAGTGGAGGAAGAGGGAGCAGAGACAGTAGAGGTAGCCATAGTAGTATAAGAAATGTCACTTTTGACATGAGGACAGACAAGACAAGAGTTTTTATACTATTTTTCAGGACACGTTTATTGTCATCTTTAATTGTGAACAACACGAAAGACAAAAATACATAAAAGCCAAATGGTTAAGTACATGAATAAAAGACACATCAAAACGATCAAAGTGGAATATAAACAAGTCTCTGTACAACATTTGTGATGATCAAGAGGTGAAATCGTAGGGGTACTGTGTAATGTTCTGAGAGTCTCTACACTCCTTGGCACAGTCACACAAGAGTCCTCCCGGAATGGCTTTTCAGGGATGTCGATCACGGTCCTGTCCTGAAGAGAGTGGTTTTCCTCGATCATGACTTCTTCTTCTTCTTCTGGCACTGTCACTAACACTGGTTTAAAAGTTACTTTTTTCACGGAACGTTTTAATTTTTTAGGATTACAAATCTTTGGCATAGTTTGCCACTTCTTTTGTCCAAGCCTCAAAACCCCAACTTTTCCAGTCACGTACATCTTTCCAGTGAGGGTGTAAGTCACAAGCTACACACACGTCGTCGTACACATCTTCAGTGCCTAAAAGTTGACGAATCTTGTTTTCCCGTAGAGGTTGAGAAGTATCAAGATGAAAGCGCAAAGCTTTGAGCAGAATGAGTCTCTCGTGTACATTTAAAGGGACCACTTTCATGCTTTTTGGAGTGGTAGGTACTGTTCGTAAAGAGTCCACAAGGAATCGCCTGGTAAACGAAATCCCAGAAAGCAAGTCACTAAGACACACACTACACGTCGACCCCAATTCAATGAACACAGTTCTCGTAATAGGTGTTGGTAATCCTCCACTGTTTGAATAGTATCATTGATTTCCTTCCACGGAATCTGTAGTATCACGAATGATAAAGGTTGTGGCATAGTAGTCTGTTTTTATACCTCTTTTCTCTTACCTCAATCACTTCTCCTAGAGCAAAAGTAATGAACGTAATGAGTAATTTCTGACCACTGCCATTCCAGGAAACGGTCAAGAATGTCCATAAAATCTTCAAATGTAAATGGTCTAAAGCGAAATAGTAGAACGAACGCACCCTTGATCCGGAAAAATCGGACTTGTTTGTTGACTTTTGTCAATTTCCTCTTGTGAATTTCTCGACACAAAAGTTCTACAGTCACAAATTGAGATTTGGCTCAGGCAAGTCCCTGCCAAATGTCCTTGTAGATCTTCTCTTGCAATTCGTTTGGTAATGTTTGAATATTATTTTTTATATGGGGTTTAAATACTTGTCTAGGGGTTGTCCAATGTTTGACTCCTAACCAATCAACTGGTTTCTTACACGACATGGTATGCCCACTTCAATGACGAGGTCCCACTAAAGGTAGGTAGTGACAATTTGGAGCCCATCGAGCATGTTCCAGGTAAGCGCAATCTTTCTTCTCCCGCTCGTGAAGTGACACACCACAACTGAAGCACTTGACTTTATCCCCTTTGCCCAAGTAGATAAATCCGGCTCTAGCTAATTCTTCGGGGGTAGGTCCTCCCAGATATTTTGGCCATTTTCCTTGGAAGGTTTGGATCCGACTTTCATAGTCACAGTATTCTGGCAATTGCACAGGGAACGAATATTCGTCTTTCACAGGTTCATTTCGATGAGGGTACGGTGAAATATGCAGGAGCCTGCTCAGTTTTACATGACATCCGTAGGGTGGTAGCCGCATGGTTTCATTAGGATGACGTCCACCATGAAAACCAGTAAAGTGAAAAGGTGTACGATAACGAGTGGCATCGCTTTCGCATCCATCAGGTTTGACACGCACAGCATCACTTTCCATGGTAGGTATGGTAGTGGCAGTTATAGCAAAGTTCCCATGATGATGTGGTACTGAATCACTAAGGTCATAGCGTACGGCATCCCTGCCATCGGAAGGCACAGCATCGTACTCGAGTTTACTCTTGTTTGATACTTGCTGTGTGAAAGGATTCATTTTTCTCGCTTGGCAATGGTAGTAACAACGAACTATCAGTCTTGAATGTTGTCCCTTTTTATATGCTGGCCAATATCAGTGTGACCGTACGGTACAGTAAAGTGATTGGGAAGCCGTACTCGCTTCCGATACACGATTTGATAGACTTTTTCCAAGGGTCGGCTGACGATTTGGTGTGTGGGTGAACGTACAATCTTGTGCAGTTCGTGGGTGGTCACTTTAAAATTTCCATCCTGTCCAGACTGCAAGGCTTCTTTCAAGACGCCAAAGTTCACCACTCGACTGGTGCGATAATTGAGAGTTAATCCTTTCACTTTGCACTCCCTGTACACTTCTTGTTTGTCCCGGTATTCGTAGCCGTAATTTTTGGGAACGCCACTTGCAACACTTAGAATCTTGTCGTCGGGATGCTCGTCCGTCCAGGCTCCCAAATGGTCTCCTTCGATGACAGGGTGAGGTTGATCCAGGCGATCAATGTAGATGCAACTGTCCGTGTCAAAATACAGCACACGATCTCCTAACAGTTCTAAAGCTTCGTACAGTTTTAAGCGAGCATGGGCTGTCACGTAAGCCGCAATGATGACATTTCCAAATTGGTCGGCTTCTACAAAGTCCAGTTCTTCTTCGTAATTGACTAAGATCAAGTTCTCAGGAAGGACGTCTACGTGTTTCATGTATTTGGTTTTGTCATGAATCATCTGAAAGTAGCGGGAAGGTTCTGTCAAATACTCCGTCTTTGGTAAACACGGTCGTTGTGCCATTTTGCCCCACAAACAATTTAACATCACTTTGGCAAACGATCGCCTTCCTTCGTTTTTCTCGACGTGGTCTAAAGTGATGCCTTCCTGCTCCCAGTATTTCTCTTTGAATTTCTTTTGGTCTTCGGGAGTGTGGCAGCAGGAAGGATAGCCGCTAGCTTCTTGTTTCAGTTTCAAAAAGGCATTCACGTAGTCTGCAAAAATGCCTTTCTGAGTCTCGTCGCCCTTGTGGTATTTTTCTGTCTTGGGAAAGTGGTAAATTCCGTACACTTCTAACAGTTGGTATCCCATGTCCAGAGCTTTAAACAATTCCACGCTAACCCACGTTCCCGTGAAGGCGCGTTCTTCCTGAGTGTGCTGACAAGGTCGGTCTTGTTGCACGTTTCGGCACAAGTACGGCACAAGGGAAACATCAGTTTTCCTTGGCAATGGTGAGGTACAACGGGATGGTACAAGTACGTGGGAGGCAAGACTTTACATTTGATCAATCCTTCGTATTGTCGAATATTGTCCACGTCAATGTGTTCCGTCAGCAATTGTGGGTGCCCTGCAGGAAAGTGACAATATTTGCACACGTACGTATACAGAGAACACACGTCCAAGTATTTGATTTCTTCTCCTTTCTCTTCGTCGGCTTGGTACAGCAAACAGGTGGCATTCGTTCATCCTCCGTACAAACTGTCCCATGGGTTCAGTGGGTCTACCAGCTTGTAACTTTCCACGATGCGCTTAAACTCGGGATCGGTTTTCAATCGCTCATCGTACTCGTGTTCCCACATTTCTACCACTTGGTATCCTTGCTCTTCTAACTTCAAGCGTCGCTGACAAGTGGCCTGGTACAAGTCTTCCATGGCCCGTTGTAAAAACTGATTTTTAGTGTTACGTTGAGAGTAGCAGATGGGACATCCGTGAAATAAGCACCCGTTAAACTCGTACACGATCTGGGGTTTTTCTAAGTCCCAGCTATCTACCGAATACGTTCCGATGGTCTTTTCGCCTCCTCCGTTGCGGGCATGTTGGATCCATTTGTCTGCCTTGTCGCACAAGTAATGTAACCAGCGTAGGGCTTTGACCGAGAATTGACGTTTGACAAAATTGGCTGTTTGAGGACTGATGACAGCTAGGGTGTTTTCGGGCATGAATCGTTGGCGGTACACTAAGGAACACGCTTTGGCAATGGTGCAGGCTTCTTTCAAAGGATCGATCCCTCCGTGTTCCATGAACAGTTCTCGAAATTTTCCACAGTAACGCAGTAAAATGTCCACGTCGGAACGACAATATTTTAACATTTCTTCCTGAAAGTCAAAGGGGACCGAGGCGTGAGTCTGGTACCAAGCGTAGAAAGCTTCTCGTTGTTCGGTACGCATGTTGTCGGGGTCGTAGTAGTGAGCCTCAGGCAAATGGGGTAGAACGGCGTGTTGATTGGCTTCGGTATTGAAAAAGTGTGGAAAATAGCCTTTGGCCATTTCTGTCATTCCAAACGTTTTAGGCATGCGGCTCAAAGGTATAGCCAAGTAACCCATCGAAGTTATAAACTGCACTTGTCCCACTTGCATTGAAATGATTTTGGCTCCGTTCAGAGTTACTTTAGGACGTTCGTTACCTTGTTCCGTATAGTATCTCAACAGAAACTGACCATCGTATCCCGAGAAATTGTGAGGCGTCACCGTGGCATGGCAATGACAATCTCCGTAACGTTCGATGTCTTCTTGTCTCCACGTCTCGTCGATAGGGTTTAAAATCCATTGGGCGAAATCGGCTAGCGTGTTCGGTCCCCGAAAGATTTTTTCACGTCCTCCAGGAATCTTGCTACAGTGAGGGCAATGAGTCAAGATAGGTTCTTGGATGCACTTCTCGCACGCTCGGTGAGCCACGCAGAAATTAGGAATGTGAATGCCAGTCTCTTGCATGCATTCGAAATCGAAAAAGATGAAATTCCCTTTCTTCTGGTCATTATCTTCTTCTTCATATTTGGATTGGTATTTTTGAATGTAGCATTGGTGTTCCAAGTCCACGATTTGGCGACAAATGTGACATCGTTTCTTTCCTCGACAAACGTGTAATTTGTCACTATTGGTACGTATGCCTTGTCCACACGTAGGGCACAGTCTCAGAAGTTGACTAGCACTTTTCTGCTGTGAACTTTGCGTTTTCAGATGTTGTTGGTAACAGGTTACCTGACAAACGTGCGCTGACAAGCTGAGCAATGCACTCGTTCTTGTCCTTCGTCAAGACAGGGTTTAGAGGCTAAACATCCTGAGCATTTCGATCCACAATGCTTGTGTTGCTCTCGATTGTTATAGCCATAGTCACATTTCTCTCAGTAATAAACGTATCCAAGGAATGCAATGATACTGGTTATGGCATCGAAATGTTCATCGTGATGATAGAAGTGAATGTATTTTCCGTCTTTGAAATCTCTGCCTCGAAACAACAGCGGTCCGCGCACTTCTTGAGGGTGCACTTTCAAGGTGTAGCGTGGAGCCAAGACGTCTTGCAACTTTTGCATTTCAGGAATGCCGCAGGATGTGTCTTTGGATAGCCCTGCTTGCTGTAACAGGAGTTCTGCTTCTTTTCGTTGTTTGGCTCGGTCCGATCGTCGAATAGTATTCCAGGCTCTTTTCCATTCTACCGTGTCGTTCTTGTCGGCATACGTTTGTCCCACCACGATGGCACGGGCTAAACACATCTGGCCTTGAGGGTTGTTAATTTGAACGATGCTGCGCTTGATGCTGCGAAGGTCGTCCACCAATAACACCTTTCTGCGTCCCGTCCCTTGGGGAAGAGACACGTGGGTCATGAACAGTGTCGCTTTTCCGTCGGTGATGTGAAACTTGTCGTTGGATTGCTGTACGTGTTGAATCTTGTCCATGACTTTGGAAGGTGTCAATTCTGCTGGGCTGCTAAACTCGATCCAAACGGGAGACTTCAAATTGTCGTGATGAATGGAAAGTCTCAAGCGATCGTCTTCTTTGGCTTGACATTGCTGTTTCAGTGTGGTTAACAAAGAATCCCACACATCGGTGATGAACCCTTCTGCTTTCTCCAACGGTACGTCGGACTTGAAATCTTTAAACTTCACCGCGTACGTGTAGGCCGTAGTTCTAAATTTTCTGGAGGAACGTTTGTCCGTCTCTCGAATGTGGTAGTACTTTTCAGGGTTTACTGGTGGTGATGGACTTTGACTGAGTGTAGACTCTCAGGGCTTAGATTCTGGTTCACTCATCTCATCTTCAAAATCGCTGGCATGAATTTGAGCCAAGACTTCAGCTACTGTGCGAGGCGATAAATCACGTTTCTGCCTCTTACTTTCTTCTCCTTTCTTTACGAAATGATGCGATCGTTTCATCTTGATTGCAAAAAGTCAAATGACTACATTTGAAACGCCATGGACCCCTATATATCCATGTCAGGCCAGTGCATATATAAAGGGCTGGTGACTTCCCTCTCAGTATTCATTTCACTCTCAAGCCGATCAGCACGATGGAAGAACCCACACAGATCGAACTTCTGATTAGAGCTTTGCGAGGTGTCATACGAAAGTTTTCTTCAGACAAGCCGACGGACTACTCTCCCTCCTTTCGAGATAAAAGTCAAGATACTTGCTATATCTGTCAGAAGAAAGGGCATTGGGCTACAGAATGTCCAGACCGTCAAAAAAGCAAGACCAGTGTCAGAAGAGACAAAAGTCAAGATACTTGTTATCATTGTAAAGAGAAAGGACATTGATCTTCAGAGTGCCCTAAGAAACAACAGGAGCAGGAGGAGGAAGAAGAAGAAGAGGTACCCTCGGCAAGGGAAGAACCCCGTCACGTTCAGAAAGAGAAGACAGAAAAGAAAAGAAGAAGAGAAAAATGTGAGGAAAAATTTGTGAAAGTAAAGAAAATAAGAAAACAGAGAGAGTGAAAGAAGAAGAAAAGACACAGAAGAAGTCTATGAACTTTTTAAAAGTGTTGTGTTGTGTTATGTTGTGATATTGAATTGTAAAAATTTGTACCAGAATAGACCAGATTGAAAAAACGTAAGTGACTCTTGGTTCTGATTGTTTAGAATAATAAGGACCTACACTCATGCACTCACAACACGTACATCATAGAGTTAAACAAGGGATTTTGAGTTTTAATTGATTTTGGCAAAATGAATAGTATCTCTTTTCGAAAGAAGTGAGTGGCCCTGAAAAGGACCGTTGGGTGTTTGTTTTTTTCTTAGAACAAACTCAGGAACGAGAAGCAATCCGCTTTAACTGCCTTAAGCCTTTGCCACGGCCAAGGCCTACTTGTGGACTTGCTCCTATCAATGATTTAGTAGAAATCACTAGGGGTGGTATCTCTGGTGTAGTAACAGGGTTAGGCTGTTTGGCTTGGGAAGGTCTTTTTCTCTTAGGTCGTAATAAAGAAGTCTGATACATTTGTTTCAGACTTCTTAACTCGGCCAAAATGTCCAAGAGTACCGTTACCGTTTGACTTTCACTGTTCTCCTTCTCTTCTAGCCTTTGTTTCTTCTCTACTACTTCTTTTTCCTGTCGTTTTCTTCTTGCCTCTTCTTCTCGCTGTTGCTGTTCCAGGAGAAATGCTTGTTCTGCCTCTTTCTGCTGATGTTAAAATTTCTCCAGTTCTTCTTTCTGTCTTTGTTTAAAATCGTCGACGTGTGATAAAGAAGGAGAAGGTGGCGAAGGTACTGGTACCGGAACAAATTCTTGCGAAGAAGAGAAAAAATCTACTAAATCCCAGTTGAAATCAACCTCTTCTGGAAGTATCGCTGTGTTAACTTTGGTAGCCGCTGCTATGCCATCGCTTTTCGTCTCCAAAGCCGGTGCACCCCAATTCATTGTCTTCTTAGTTTCAGTCATGTTTCACAAAACAATGTCGCATCGATTCACTGCGCACAGACGCTCGCGCACTTATATAGGAAATGTGACGTCACAGGTAGCTCTCTTCGGATTGGAAGACAGACTCCGCGAAGTGACTGAATTTTGTAACGCGTGTTGTCATTGGTGGACAATTTCAATCCGTTTCGATCCGCTCTTCCACTATAAATAAACGCGGTTCACTTCATTCCCTTCACCTGTTCACGTCACAAAGATGTGGACCAACGTTGAAACCTCTACTTTCGTATCGTCGTTGTTTTTCCATACGGACTTACCCATGTATGTCAGATCATCATGGAGAATCGTTAGGATCACCGAGACAAGCATTTGGAAAAGAAGGACTTATGTGGAAAGACAAGGCTGTCTGAAGCGAGTTCTGATTTATGGACCAGAGGTTAGACGAAGTTCAAGGAAGAGAAGAAGACCTATGCGATGCCCTCTATGTTAACGGAATGGTGTTAACATAACAAACAACGGCCCTTTTCAGGGCCACTCCATTGCCTCGAAAAGATATTTATTTTCACTTTGCCTAAAAAAAATTTTTATTCGATTTTATAATTTGTGTAGATATTTATTCTCTCTTCCCTAAAAAATTTGTTTAGTCATTTTATAATTTGTGTAGGATAAATTAATGTTCATCAATCTACGGAAAAAAAACTAATATATAAAACCTACCACGAACGCGAGAATGATTCGTATTTGTATATAGAAACGACACAGGTGGCATGACGTCACGGTACTACATTGCTACATTGTTGCCAATGTCCAGTACCGTGACGTTACCCTACCTGTTCCATTCCTCTTGTCGCTATACAGGCCCAGGGTGTGCTAGTCGCTATACAAAATTCCCATTGTCGCTATACAGTCCCAGGGTGTGCTAGTCACTATACAAAATTTCCATTAAAGCTATACAGTCCCAGGGTGTGCTAGTCACTATACAAAATTCCACTGAGACTATAGTGACGAGACACTTTTTTGAGGCTATGAATCTTGAGGCTACGGTAAAAAAGTGATATTTTTGAGGCTATAAATTCTGAGGCTACGGTACAACCCCCTAAAATTAACATTACGGTCTACGTGAGGCTACGGTGTCCCCTATTACTACTAATGTGCTTTGGAAATATTGTTCTAGACTAATTTCAAATCTATATCCGATTATTTGTTAGCAAATATATATTGTCGTGTTGTATATAAGTTCCGGTAAGGTAAAAGAGAAACAAGATAATTTATGTAACTTGTATGAAATTCACGTTATGCTAGTTTAGAACATTTTCAATATGCAGTTTTATGTCTGCTTCTTTCCCTCTTTATTTCTTTAATTACAAAAATATGCCATGGACCCATAACGATAGTAGATGTTATGTTTTCGCCCTGAATATGGAAGAAATTGATCATCGTGACATATTGTTCTGAGGCAAGTAGAGTAAAGTGCCTTGCCCATGGATATGCCACGGCATGCCATGGGGGCTGATCATAGGGAGAAAATCAATTTCACGAGTGGTTCAAGCCTAAACCAACGAGCCAACGCTGTTCTACGACGAATAGCTCCTGGGGAAATACAGCACCTTGCGTTAATCTGGATAAATAACATTTGTGGGTGTAAATATACCCCAAGACAGAGCGGATAGTTCGAATCTCCGTAGAGTATGAATTAAATATTCTCTAACCTGTAAGGTATTGTATTAAATATTAATTATGCCTATTATTATCAAGCATTCTCCTAGAGAATCCAGGGATAGCACTTTCCGTTCTGTCTGGTGTATATTTATAATTCTCTATAATGAATCCTATATACCTTGATTTCTTTCATAGGAATCCGGAATGACTGTGTAGATAGATGAGTGTGTCTGCTTCGCACGAGTGCATATAACACCGATTAAGTACCATCATTTTTTGGTGATGTGAGCTTGGTCGTGATGGAGTATTCCTGCTGCGTTTTATCAGGCGGCTAATTCGTCCCATTCTGGAACAAGAGTGAGAGTAGCAAGTGACACAGCTGTGCTTTGTGATATGTAAGGTCTTTTTCATGCGCTGGCACTTGCCGTGTAGTTGGTCCAGTCACTGTTTGTCATGATGTAGCTCTCAAACTCTGCGGGGCGAGTTGCCTCTGCTGTTTACCAAATGATTCCCATTCGTCGATGCAGATGCGATGTCTAGATCTTTCATTTCACTCTTACAGACATTTTTAATGCGGTGTTTGGACGTCCAGCTGGTCTATTGGCATTGGCAACTTCTCGGTAACGCATGAACTTTAGGATGCATTCATATTGTATCCTGCGCAGGTGTCAGGGCCTGCGCAGCTGTCTCTGTTTAAAGAGTGCCGGGATGTTTGGCAGATTGGTTTGGGTAAGGACGTCAGCGTGGTGAAATTGTCCTTCCATTTGATACCAAAGATGTGACACAGTATAGCGATGAGCTTCTTTTCTTGACGACTGTTGGTAATCCGTGTTTCGCTGCAAATGGCAGGATAATGAGAACACAGACAAGGCAGATCATCATCTAAGTCTTGATTGTGAATTTTGTTGTTATCTCAGGCGCGTTTTATGAATCTTGCGAGGGTGGTGGCAGCCTTTCAAATGCGGGTGTTGATATGCTCGTGAGTGACAGGCTTTCAGGCACTCTAAATCCAAGGTAGCAGAACTTGCTGATTACCTCCAGGGAAAGGCTATCGAGGGTGACTTTTGGTTACTATTCATCGCCTTCTCAAATGACTACCGTTTTCCTGATGCTGATGGTGAGAGAAAGCATGAAACAAGAAACAGAGAGACAGTCCATGAGGTTTTGGGGCTGACTTTATGCGTCGGAAACTAGTACTGGATTGTCTGCGAACAGAAGTTCTCTGATAATAATGTGCCGTATTTTGGTATTGGCTTTCAATTCGGCGAAGTTATACAATTTTCCATTAGAGCTCGTGTGCTGGTAGACTTCCATTTCCGCGTTGAATACACAATTATGGAGTGCCGAGTAGATGATGCCTAAGTGTTGGTACCAGAACGCAGCCCTGATTCACTCCAGGCTTGATCACGAAGCTCTTGAAATGTGGGGCATTTAATTGTACCATACTGCGCATGTTATCGTGAAATCATCAGTTCAGGCTGAGGAGGTTTAAGCGTCAGCCCATCTTTCAGAATATCTTGAAGAATCCAGCAGTGCTGACCATATCGAATACATCGATGAAGTCGACAAAAGCTATGCAATTTCTGCTTCTCTCTGCATTTTTCTTTTGCAGTTGGCGTAGGGAGAAGATCATATCCACTGCTGATCTGCCTGCTCTGAAGCCACACGACGTCTCCAGAATTACTCTGCCTGCGAGTTGCTGCAGTCTCCTCAAGATCACTTTTGAGGAGCTGTGGTTGTTATTGCAGTATCCGCGGTCATGTTTATTCTTGTTTACTATCATGATGCTTTTCTTTTTGGTGTCAAGAAGAAACTTGAAGCCCCATGCACCCGATCAGACAGGCAACACAGGCGGGTCAGGATCTTACTGCTTGGGATCTGCCCAGCTTTATGGCTGGCGATAACTGACCAGCTGGGTGCAGTAGTCCTTCCACCAGTCAGAGGCGGCTGTACTATACGCCCTCTGAGCTGAACTTACAAACATTAAACTGTTGTATGCTGTATTCTGCCCTTGATGGTGAGAGCAAAGATTAAGGTTGTTATGTACATTCAGTTATTATGTGATTGACCTTGATCCATAATCAACGGTAGGATTTGGGCCTACATGTCTAATATCACGTAGGATAAACACGTTTGCTTGATTCTGTTATGACTGTGGTCATAAACCAAATAACTGCAAGAAGCAAAACCGTTCAAGTTTTGTAAAACTCAGCAAATAATTTAATTATCAAAGTTATACATAAACATTTAAGAGCATCTTACAGCATTATCAATTAAATCCAAAATAATCATAAAAGTTCTACACAAAAGAATGAATAATACAGTCAAATCTTTCCTCTCAAATAATATCTAACCACAACATTAAATGCATCTGCAGACTGATGTTACAGCAAGAACATGGGAAATAAAAATTAAATAATTGCCCCGCTCTACCTTCAATTTACAAGCATACGGGGCAAAAACGCAGTTTGCTCCTATTCACTATGCGATATTTTGCAAATATATCCCACATCGTAAAAGAACTCAACTGACCTGACCCATCCAGTGGGAAGTAATTTAATTCTTCTAAGAACCCACATGACCGACCGATCCAATGGGAAATAAAACTTGTAAACAGATTTTATTATTAGAAACTTGATCACAGCTGTTTTTAGATCGTTCGCAATCTAAGGCACTCCTAATATCTTAAATAAAATCTATGTCCGTGTACAAACAGTACCAAGAACTAATCGCTACAATTTACAGTTATGAACAAAAGTTACCAGATCTCTCAACCTGTGTGTGTATGTGTGAGTGTGTGTGTATATATATATGCTGTTCTAGATACAGCCTGGATTGCCATATATATATACCTTAGCCTGGATTGTTTTCGAGAAACGAATTTTCTTTATAATTGGATGGAAGTTTCCATTAAGATGACAGAGTAGTGGGGATCTATATAAGATTGTTGATAACTTAGAATTTTCTGGAAATGAACTTTTGACACACATCCTAATTTTCAAATTGTGTCGTAGGTTTTTCTATTTAGGTTCCATATATTAGAATTACTTTTTCCTATCTTAACATCGGAAGTAGAGTCAGTCTTATTGTTGCGTTCAGTTTTTTAATTTTTGAGGATCTATTTATTTAAATTATTTACTGGAATAACAAAGTGTTTATTAACATTTCTTAGACTAAAGCACTATTATGGAATTAGTGTGAATTCATTCAAGGACACTTTGGATTATAGAAATATCAAGATTGTTGGCAAATTAGCACATTCGATGCCATTGGCACATGAGCACGTTGAGTATTGGAATTTATTCAGAACACCACTGGAATTCTTTTGTAACTTTATACCTTTGGATTTGTCATAGAACTTTAGGGCTGTTTGAGATTTATTTCACAATATTGTAAGATCTTTTTAAATTTTCACTTTGTATTTCAGGGTGTTGCGAATATGTAATTAGATTACTTGTGTGTTAGTCTTAAATTCTTTTTTTATTTTTAATTTTGTTTCATTACATTTTATTGTAATGATAATTTTCATTGGATTTGGGTCTCTTTTCGGAAAATTGGCTTGACCCGATTAGATTATAAGTTACTTCAGCACTATTTTTAGAGCATAGATTTTGTAAACATCAAGTGAAGACGATTGCCAAGGTCATTTTCGGCTCACGTGTTAGCTGAATTGTAATAGCCTTTCATTTTTATTTATTTCTAGTGTGAAAATTTGATTCTTAGATAGGGCTATTCTAGCTACGTGATAATTGTCATTTTTTTATTCAAGTTAGAGATCACGTAGCCTGTCACGTGAACTACCATGTGATCTAAAATCGAGGCTTAAAACAGCCATTTTCTACTAGATCTATTGAGTCGTATTCTTACACCTTGATGGAACAAGGTGTTTCTGTTGTTGTTGCCAAATTGTTTTGTTCATCTATTTTTTGGAACTGAATAATTTATTCATTAGAAAACTAAACAAGTGTACTTTTTTATAAAAAGTTCTGGGACAAAGAAATTCAGTGGAAATTTATTCTGGAATTCTATGAGGAAACATTATAAAATGTGATTCAATTGAGGATCTGTTGCCACCAGTACAACGACCTAATCTGACGTCATCGCCTCCATATTGGAATTTCATCGAGATTCGAACCTGGATTCAGTCAGAACTGTTTAGTGATAGGACTTATATTTTTCTATCCTAGGATTAAATTTTGGATTATATTCACAAACCGTAAGTCCTATTTCTAAATTTTACATTGTTTTCAAGGGAAATAAATTATTTTGTTAAAATTTACAAAGCTTGTTGGCTTCACTCTTTTCTTTTGTTACATTTGTACGTGCCTACACGTAACAAGGGAAATAAATTGTTTGTTGAATTTTATAAAACATGTTGGCCCTTGCTCTTTTCTGTTAATTAGTTTAAGACCTTATAGTGATAACGAAGTTCATCTCCATGGATTACTGCATAGCATGGGCAAAGGTATGGAGGCCTAAACTTGCCAGCAGTTGAGCATCCCTCTCTATGATGTAGGCCGAGTCCAGAGAACGGCTGGTGCTTGCACCTCTGTCGCTGGTTGGACTACAGAGTTGACGGAAGTTATTGAAATGGTCACTAGCCTCCAAATGGGATTCCACTCTACTTTATATCTCATGGTGATCTCTCGTAGCTTTGGCTCTCCTGAGTCTGGCCCACAAGGCAGTGGGTGCTATTTGACCCATATCTAGGCACTGGTTGACGGGCACAAGTGCCTACCCCTACACCGGTAGGCCTGCACATCGCGTGTCTGGGGGCCAAACTCTTCCGAGATCCTCCACAGTCTAATCTAGGACTTCGAGGAACCAGTTCCATTGTTGCTGCGAAGAGGCACAGCAGGAATTTTGACTGCGTAAAGGTTATGTACTGGCAGGAGAGGCTTGTGCACTCGGCTGTTTGTTTTATGAGATAGCCAGCGGATTATTTGCCATTTGGGTAGGAGGCAATAACTCGTATAAAAACCATCTTCGTAATTGCATGCCCAAGAACTAGCATGAAATTAATTGCAAAAAATGCAAATAAAATGCAAAAGTATCGTTAACAGAGTATCATAAAGACAGATTAATAATGAAATGTGTGATAATTATTATACTTGGGAGATTATCGATCGATCGATCGATCGATCGATCGAGAGAGAGAGAGAGAGAGAGTCAGCTGGACATAATAGCGAGACGCCAATAACTAAGCACCAAAAAATGAATAAGATGAATACCAAATATTCTGATGATCAGCAACTTAACATTATCAATCGATTCAGAAGTTATGAGAAGCTGCATGAATTGGAAATACGTTCAAAAACCACTCAACAGATATCTTTGTTTTTGAGAATCAGTTGTATTATCTTCACTCTAGCGGGCAACTTTGTAATTTCTTAACAATTTATTTTTCTAATTTACTTTCTAATTTCTAATTTTTTAGTTCGCAATGTTAAGTAATGTCAGCCTGGATTTTACATATAGCTATGAAATTCATCAAAATAGTGAAATGTATTTTCTACAGTTGCGCCAAATGAACAATTTGTCGTAGTTTCATACGGAACTCATCTTTACACATGGAATATCTCCAGTTGCAGTCGTAGAGAAGAATCTCGACTATAGTGTAGCTTATCTCTTAATCTTTGTTAGGGGTAGAGTCAAACTCGGGTAATAGGGTAACTAAGCATCCAATATTAAACCCAGTAGCCAACAGCTGGCAAGCTGATTTAAATTGTGATTGGTTAAATTTACACGCTAGAGGATAACAATGAATGCAACAGCTACGCTAGTACAACTCGAGTTCCAAAGGCCCTTAGAGACTTTCTAAGGTAGTTATTGAATTAGGATTAATATTGGTATTTCCCAACTGACAATGCATTATTGAATGCTTTCTATTTCCTTAATAAAATATTTCCTGGTGTGTTTTTTCTTAAGTTATGCAAACGAGAGATATTATTTAGTAACGTTCAAGTCAGTCCAGAGTTTGAATGTGGAAGCGATAAAAAAAAAAAAAAAAACAACTTTTTTTATGAAACTTGTTCGAGTACTATATAGTTATTTCGTATAAGGATCAGTGAGTGTTAATTTCGAATGGTTCTTAGGCCATTTATATGTCAATGTCCCAAATGGCGAAGCAAGAAGTTCTGTCACCACAAAACCCGCAAAACTTAACATGTGGATCCCCTCCCAATCATTAAAAAATATTGTTTGATGGCAGTGGCATACTAAGGGTAAATGGCGCCCGGGGCGAAGATGACAGCCAGCGATTTTCCTGCAATTTAATTTTTATCAGCTGTTTTGGCGCCCAAGACCTCTGGCGCCCGGGGTAACCTCACCGTCCGTAGCAGCAGAGAGGGTGGACCCTACAACTTTTTCCGAGGGTCCGTTAGCAAAAATAAAGGTTCCTATGAAGGGCTAAAATAAGGTCAATAACGCTAAACCGAATCCGCTAACCGAACACATTTCGTTGTTGCGGTAAACAGGCCACAATAACAAAATCAACGGGGTTAGTTCGTTTTTGTTACTCGTTCGTTGACATATTTTTTTCAAATTTTAGGCGTGTTTTGTTTGCGCGTCTCACACTCATTTTTTGTCAGCTCACCCTCTCTGCTGCTGTCGATTTAAAAAGATTGTTTATTATTATATCAATAATGATCGGTGAAGCTCATTCAGCAAGATTAGCTCGAGGGCGACTAGAAGCGATACGGAAATATCTTCCGCTTCATAATGGTGTTAAGCAAAAATTACAAGAGCGTCAACAAACACAAGAAGAATTTACAGAATCCGCAGAACAATTATTTAAGCCTATCACGAAGACTACTGAAGGTATTCTTCCTGTGTTGAAAAAGACCGCTGAATCAACTGAAAAAATAGCGGAGCGAACTAAAAAGACAAAAAAAAAATTCTACGAGAACTTCCTGCCGAAATAGCTGCTGCACAACCAACCGGAGAAATAGATCAAGCAGAAGGTACTCAGCAAGAATCAGGGGTTATTTTATCTGATAAATTTAATGAGGTTTTAGTTGATAGTATCGCAAAGTTTCATATAGATAAATTAGCTGAAACTGCTTTGTTAACTTATGATGAACGAAAAAAATTTCTAAAACCCGAGTATGCTGATAATATTATAGGTCGCGATAAATGGTATAAATGGATTTTTCGTTTGCGTTTTAATGTTGATCGAGTTCGAACTAACGATTCGAGATATGTTGCTTATGGTGCAGCTATAAAAAGAATGACGTCGGCTCTTCAGGAAATACAACAACAACAACAACAACAAGAACCAGAAAGATCAGTAAATGAATATTTTAGATCTCATAAGAGTATTGACGCTATCCAAAATCCATCCCGGACAATGATTATTGCATCAAATTATGAAGATAGGGGTAAATATTTAAAACCCAAGTATGTTGAAGATTTTAAACTTGATGATTGGATTGTTGCTGTATATCTCGTTTCTAGAAATCTCGAAGTAATAAAAGATATCGATGATTTTTATTCCTTCAAGCCAAATGTAATGGAACGAATAAAATCCCTTAAGGAGAAAAAAACCTAGCGAACCAATTTCACCTGGCGAATCAACTCCACCTAGAGAATCTAGAGAATCAACTCCATCCCGAGGTCTTCTTGATTATTTTTGATCTTTTGGTAAAGGCAAAACCGGAAGTGGTCTTGTTACTTGTCCTAACAACGTCCTTGCTGACGTGGACAGATTAGAAATTTTGATTGGTGGGAAACGAGCTGGTAATAATTCTCCTGAAATTATCAACGAAATCTCATCAATTTGTCAACGATCATTTACAGGCGGTATCATGGATATTAACGTGTATCGGTCCCTCATTAATGAAATTACCGATGATTATCACAGTGATTAAACAGTTAGATATAATTACTATAATAAAATGATCATACACGCTGCTCAGCGTGGACCAACTATGGTCAGGGTGATAAATTCGAGATTACCTACATATAAAACATTTTACGGAGATGGACTCGGTGATGTTGTTCAGGGTTTATTTAGAAGGATAGCCCTAAAAGCAATACCGATTGCAAAACAACTAGGAATGAAAGCTATTGACGTTGTTCGTGAAAAAGGTATTAGTGCTGCTGGTGACGTTGCTAGTAAAGCATTCTCTGCAGTCAAGGATAGACTTGCACGATTAATACGACGAAAACCTCAGCCAGCAAAATTACCCAGCACCGAAGTGATGCCTGCAAGTGTTAGTAAAATAATAAATCAAGCCGCAAATCAAAAACTAGCAGAGTTAGCCGATGAAAAGGAAAGAAACATATCAACGAGTTTAATATCAGGAAGTGGTCTTCGTATTAGACGATGACCAATAACATAACATGTTCAAACGTGTACCTGATCCCGCATTTGACTTGGATGCGCCAGTTCTCAAAGATGATTCGATACGAGATTATCAATATTATTCTTACGACGCACGACAGCCAAATCAGCGTGGACGAATCGAATTACAAGTTCAAGTTACAAGCAGATATTTCTTACTCGCTGAAGCATTCATCGAAGTAGAAGGTGAAATTTTAAAAACAGATAATACTGAATACGGAGAACATGAAAGTGTTAGTTTTGTTAACAATGGCATCATGGCGTTGTTTGACAGCGCCACGTACATGATCAACGGAAGAAATATTGAATCCATTCAAAAAGATGTTGACATTGCTACGACGATACTTGGCCTTGCAAGATACAGCGATGATTTTTCATGATCAGCGGGTCCAACAATGATGTTTTACAAGGATAATATTGATGCTGCTTTTGGTACAAACACCGCGTGATACTGCATCTGATCCACAACCAGCTGGAATGATAGCCCGACTCGCCGCTGCATTTTCACTGCTGCAGAGTGTTAATCCAAATTTTAATCTTGGATTTCATACACGTCGATTAATGTTGAAAGGGAAAAGCAGAAGGTTTTCATGCGCGATTCTGTTATCACATAGTTTTGGATTCTGTAGACACGTACGAAAGGTTATTTTCGGAGCCAAACACACAATTGTACTCGTACGAAAAGCAACCGACGATGATGCAATATGGCGACCCGCCGGTGATGCTGGTAAAGTAAATCTTACAAAACTTTCATTGTGGATGCCAGTAATGACTCCAGCGATATCTGAAGAAGATCGGTTACTCATTTTCATGGGCAGCGGCGGCAAGTCAACGTTGTCTTGGTTAACAACGACCACGGATACTGTTCAAAGCGCGATTAATGGTTTATTTACATGGCAGATAGCATCACAGCAAGGTGTCTCTGCACCGCGACATATATTCGTTGCATTTCAAAATGTTGAACGTGTAAATAATCAAATGCGTAGCTCAATGATATTTGACCAACTCGGTGTTTCAGAGGTGTCGCTGAGAATAAATGGACATCAGGAACCATCAGAGGATATTCTGTTGAATTTTGAACAGAATCATGTAGCGCGGGTATATCATCGATTGTTGTCGTATATGGGGCGTGATCAAAATATTGATACCGGTTTACAAATATCACAGCTAGATTTTACAACGCTGTACCCGATTTATTACTTTTCACTGGAACATTTGGATTTGTTCAGACAGTCTGTCGTTGACATACATTTTCGAGCTCGTGTGACGCGAGGAGCTATTGCTAATTACAGAGTAATCGCCGTTATACTCAGCGATAAAACAATGTTACTTGAAGGTGTTGGTGGACGAATGAGAGTTATTGATGCTCCAGTAGAAAACATGTAATTAGATCATGAATAAAATTATAAATGTCATATCATCATGTCAGTGTCATTCTGACCCCGGGTCAGATTAAACGATTACAATCACCGTTAGCATCACGATGCGGAACAAAAATATCAATAAAACAAGAACAAATGAGCGGTGCAAATAAATTATCGTTGACCAAACGTCAGTTTAAGAGATTCAACGAAGCTAAACACGCCAATAAAGGAATACGATTAAATCTTTCCGTGGGTGCAATCAAGGATACTATTAAAACCAGAGGAATATTTCCACTTCTCGCAGCTATTCCAGCATCAATAGCCGCAGCCGCTCTAGCTGTTGCAAAAGCTGCTGCGTTAGGTGCAGTTGGGACAGCTGCTGGAATGGTGCTGAAGAAAGCAACAGGGAAAGGATTTAAAAAAAGAAGACGATCCCGAACAGGTCACGGTCTGAGACTTCCAGGGTCTCGATACGGAAAAGGATTAAGAATTTCAGCGACTCGCTGATTTTCCCGATGTCTAACTTTGATTTATTCGATGCTGCTGCGCGATTAAATATAAAGAATTTCAGAGGTGTTTTTATGCGTGATCAATTACCAAAAAATCCAAATCTGATTGAAACAGTTATTATTAATCTCGATAAAAGCTCTGGTCGTGGCACTCACTGGGTTGCGTACACGATTGATCCACGTGGAATTATTTATTTTGATTCGTATGGGTTGGCGCCACCAAAAGAATTTTTAAAATACGTCGACAGACTTCAAAGTATTCCAATCTGGTATTCAACTCTACCAACACAAAAAATAACCGACCCGCCGATATGTGGCCATGAAGCAATAGCAGTACTTGATGCTGTATCAAGATCAACGAAACCACCTCATAAGGCTGTACACGAGTATACGAGTTCTTATTTTAAATAATCGCTAATCAAATAATGGTTGATATTTATGGAAGATCTTCTACTAGTGCTCTCACCGGCAAGAAGAAAAAAGATATCGATTTATCAAAATACGCCACCAAAGACGATCTTGCTGATATTATGAATTTGTCTGGAGTTGACCGACATGAAGTTGTTATTTTTCAGGATAAATTCGGTGTTTTAAAGACGAGTAATATCAAGTGGATCGATATCATTCGTAGAGTTCTTGGTGCTACCACGGACAATATTCCAGTATTTACTGACGGTTGTAAAATCAGAGACTCAAATGTATCAATCGCAACTATCAGAGATGAAATTAAAAAAAGTGTCGCTGATCGTTTAAAATCCGCCGGTGATACAATGACAGGTAAACTTAACATGAATGGAAATAAAATCGTTGCTTTAAGAGAACCAGCAGGTGATGAAGATGCCGCAACAAAGAAATATGTGGATGATAAAAATATTCCGATGAAAACTTCGTTGTCGACGATCAATGATGGAATGACCGCATTTAGAACTGAATTTTATAATCACATACAAACGTTTCTGAATTTTCGTAGGAACTTAAACAAAACCATTGAAGAATTTTTTGGAAAACCACCAACCGTTGATGTTAAACTCGCCGAAGTTAACATGAAACTCAATGATATTGTCAGTGGAATTCCTAATATCGTTCAAAAAACCAATCTGATTAAAATTCCACACAAACAAATTAACAATATAGTATACACGGTATCATCAGGATCATCAACGTTGACACCGCAAAATAACACTATCAAACATACCGCGACGATTACTGGTGTTTACAGGCTGTCCGTATTTAGTTCTGCAAAATTCAGGATATTTACTACATTTCCATGGCGTCATTCAACCGATAATTTTTCTGTAACCGTGTCTGTAGTGTTAAATAAAGATACCGAAGAAGAATTTATACTGGAACAATCAGATAAAAAATTAACCCCGGCGTCTTATTGGTGGTGTCTGGAATTTGTAGCTGAAACACCTCCGTTGTCTTAGACAACGACTTAATACAGTATAATGATAGACGTTCAGCGATACAGATACGATCAAGTAATAACATGGCAGAATAAATAAAAAACCATCATTGATGATTATACAGCAAAAATAAAGAAATATCGTAGACGTGCGGTTGTCGTTGATATCATCGTTTATTCGGTTTCCGCGATTGTTGCTGGAACCGGCGTAGTATTATCAACGTTGACGATGACGGCGCCGATCGTTGTAACAACCATTGTTTCATCGTCAACAACGATCGCTGGAATATTTAATATTATCGCGAAAAAGATAAATACGTGCCCGAATGAAAAATTGAACGAGTACACGATGAAATTACATACTGCAGCTGTAGCATTTTCCAAATTATCATTGATGATTTCTTCGTCGCTTAATGATGGAATAATATCCGATGAAGAATTTAGTATTATAATAAAGATCTACAATGAAGTATTTGATGAAAAAATTCCTGAACAGGATTTAAAACAATAATAGTATAATAATGACATCACAGGAATTATTACAACAGATCGTCACTAATACTGCTCCGGTAAGAACAACAATGATATCAGCGAGTTCAACTAATCCTGATTTCAGTATTAATTTTCCAGCTGCAATACCAGCATCCGAGATAGCATTAGCGCAATTACGAGTTTATTATAGTTGGCCAAATAATAGGTCAAAATCGTTTGGTGGACTACAACCGAATAATTAATTAGTATTTGCAAATAAAAACAAACCCGATGGAACTCCTGATTGGCACTTAGTAGTTAGTATTCCAACGGGCAGTTATCAAATAGAACAGATCAATGAAGAATTTCAGCGCAGAATTAAATCCATCACAGGAAAAGAATCAAAGATTGCCATTACTGTTCATGAGCCAACACTGTCTTCGGCCATTGAAATATCACCGGATTACGCCGTTGACATTTATCAGTCTTCAATCAGATCAGTATTAGGATGGCCAGATATTCCACTGGTTTATTCTGGTCCACCAGAACCACGCCGAGATGAATTTCCCACAGCAGAACGAAGATACACAAAAATTCTGGATTATTTTACTGATCATGTTGAAATACAACCACCACCGCTTAATCAAGATATTGATGGAACGCAGTATCCTAAACTTAGTAGAAACCCTGTTCAGTTTGTGAGATGGAAAGAACATTTTGAGGAATATTTTTATAATATACCAATTAAAAATATTTCTGCAGCTATTAATTTTGATTATAATCGTAAAATTACTGATTTAGAAAATATATTTTTATCATTATCACAATTTTACAGCGATGATACAAAGCAACAAATCATTGAAACAATGACAGATTTAAATCAGATTAGATCAGATATGTATTTCATCAACAAAATTATTATCACAGATTATGTTACAACTTACGAAAAGTACCCATCAGATGGAGATGTAAAATTATTTCTTGATTATTACAAAATAACCGCAGATAAACTTCAAACATTTGTAATATCGGATTTTGATATAACCGGATTAAAAAAGAAAATTGTTGATGTTATCAACAATTACTTTCCCAGAATCCTCGAATCATGGAGAAAAATAGCCCCACCAGCAAGTATTCTCCGATACAGTAATAATCCATACAACGATGGTCGTCGTGTCTCACCGGGTATCGTTAATATCACATCAACAATCGCTGTCAATCTAGTATGTGATGTTATCGACGGCAGTTATCAAGTTGACGCTGAAAAATCCAATCAGGCCCAGCAGGGATACATTCTGTATTCATTTACACCTCAAGTCCCCCCAGGTTATTTGATTGTATCAGAACCAATCAATGTTGTTTATCTAAAATGTCATAATCCACTCTTATCGAGGATACATTTCAAACTTACTGACCAGTCTGGCCACTTGATCGATCTGAGGTCAGAGTCGTTAAATATAAATTTGTATGTGCGTTCGTAGAACGTCATCGCAAGATCTCACGCTCACAATGACTTCGTCATCGGCGTCATCACCGTAACATAGTTACGGAAAACATCAAGCAAAAAAATATCAAATAATTATTTTTTTTACCTACGATTTTATCCTTGACTTAGTCCTTGACAACGTCAAGGGGTCAGAAATGAATTATCCTGGCACAACGTCCGTAACAACGTTACAGGTGACACTATTAGTTTCGTTGTCACTATAGCCACTTTCACTACCGGTGCTATTGATGCTTGAGTCACACTCTGACTTATCATTAGCCAGTAACTCTTCCGTCATCGACATAATATTTCTCAGCTGTTTTATACTAGCGTGTACCATTCTTTTCGTTTCGAATTTGTGAGATAATTCTGACCTAACTTTTTCGATTGAACGTGAAAGAGGAACAAATAATTTCACTTGCGTATCCGTGATTGCTGCCAGCGATTGTAACATCGCCTGCTGGATCAACTTTATGAATCTATAATCGGAGTTCAGCGTATATCTACCTTCTGACTTCCGACATTGTAATTATTAAAAATCACTCATTATTTTTTCAGGGTCAAGCTCATCAGATCTTTTTATACCGCTGTGTTATAATTGCTCAACAGCAGCAATAATAGCATTAATATTTTCATGATTCATTATATAATAAATATTTGTTTAAATAAAATATATATTTCTGAATAAAATTAGAAAATCTGACTAAATTCAACGATTTTGATGGGTATATTACCCGTCAAATTCAAAAAATCTGATCAAGATCACAATATTGTTGGGTAACTTACCCGTCACCGCTAGAAAATCTGATCAAAGTCACAATGTTGTTGGGTAAATTACCCGTCAAATTTAGAAAATCTGACCGAATTTGATAAAAAATAAAATTTTATTATAATAAAACTATTTCTGAAAAAAAATGAAAATATTTTAGAAAATCTGACTGAATTCGCAACGTTGACGGGTATATTACCCGTCAAATTCAAAAAATCTGATCAAAATCACAATGTTGTTAGGCAACTTACCCGTCAACGCTAGAAAATCTGATCAAAGTCACAATTTTGTTAGGTAACTTACCCATCAAATTCAGAAAATCTGATCAAAGTCACAATTTTTTTAGGTAACTTGCCCATCAAATTCAGAAAATCTGACTGAATTTCATAAAAAATAAAATTTTATTATAATAAAAATATTTCTGAATCAGAATAAAAGTAAAAAAGTTTCTGAATCAGATAAAAATAAAAATATATTTCTGAATCAGAATAAAAATAAAAATATTTCTGAATAAATATTTCAGAATAAATATTTCTGAACGAATATATAATAAATATTTCTGAATGAAAAATATAAAAATATTTCTGAATAAATATTTCAGAACGAAAAAATATATATTCTGAATCAGATAAATGTAAAAATATTTTTGAATCAGATAAATATAAAAATATATTTTTGAATAAAAATAAACAGCAGCTATGACGGTCAGTCTACCATTCCACTGGGTCACTTCTGCTGGTAAAGCCTTTACCAATAAGATCCTAAGAGTCCTTGTTGGGGGCATCAAGCCACAGGCACTCTTTCATCGGTTAAGACCTGTCCACAGGCACCTTATTGAGACTTTTTGGTCCGGCGGACATTCTTTCTGAATGCCCCTATGTGTGTAACCTTCAGTGGTTACGAGTTCACATCATCCTGCTGTTTATTTTAGGGACGCAAGCGCATAGTACCCCCCCCCCCCAAATCAAACCCCGGGGTAAGTGCAAAACTGCACTCGCCACGTTGTTTGACGTTGGTGAGGGTTACATGACGCTTGTGCTTGCGCCCCCAGTTCTTAAAATAAGTGGCATCCCAGGGCCACAAACCACCGACATGTGTCAGTCATGGGGTTCGAACTCAAGACCTCGAGTACGAGAGTCAGACGTGCTACCAATGCACCATGAGTTCCACTTACAAATATACGTTTCAAAAATAAATAAATAGCTATCTTAGCATTGACTCTGTCACCTTGATTATGTCAAGGATGATCAGTATTATACTATCAGATTCTGAATAAAATGTAAAAATAAATCACAAAATCTGCAATCTTACACATTTCAGTCATTTCTGCCCTGATTAAAAAATACTGTATTATCAAGCTAGCCAGAACTGTGTTAGTAAAATGCATTGGATCGATATATTCCAGTTCTTTCCTAAACAAAAAAAAATTAAAAAAATCGATAATGACTACCGCACACACGGTTTGTGTAAAATCCACTATAGCGCGGTTCGTTGTGATTTTCTTCCGTGATTTCAATATCATATTGACAACGTCAATAATTCAGATTTTTGTTTGATTATATGAAATATTCAGATTTTGCAGACTTCAGTGTTTGAGAGATTAGATGTATATCACTGAATATAAACGTGTCATGTATACGCAATAACAAAAAGGGAGACAACTGCTTGATTATTCTATCAGCGATGACGGAGTTATCTCGCTTCAGTGTGTATACTGGAATGTAATCTTTTGTTTTAATTTTTTCGAAAATGCTGATTCGGTAATATTATTTGCGACACGTTGTACTAAATTTGGATTAATACCAAAATATTTTCCAGCCGCATTCATAGAATTAAAACTTCTCTCTTCACCAGTCTCTGTATTTACAGATTTAACAGTTCTCTTTTCAAACATTTTACATCTCCCAGTATTTCCAAGTGCAGAATTCTGACTTGGTGTAACAACCCGGAGGTTAGATAAATCATTATCTTTCGGGTTTGAATTTACGTGATCAATTACAAGTCCGTCTTCGATGACCCCATGAAAATATTCAAATACAAACCTATGTGAATGATATCTTTTTTTTTCCAACAGTAAATCTAAAATAACCAGCATTATCAACACTACCGACTGTTTTTTTCAATCTGTAATTTCTGTTGACACCATCACGAGATGCTTCACAATTTTTAATGATGGGATGTTTCATAAATTTATTTTGCTCCATTTACATATAATATTATTTGTCTAAATGATTATTTTAAAAATCTGACAAGATAGTCTTCAGCGGCTTTTATGGGAGATTCACCTGACGACTTCTTATCATAATATCGTTTCAGCTCTCTGTATCTTTTACCACCACACTGTACACATAACCGTGTTTCTCCTCTGACCCCAACCCCGCATCGTAAACACAGTTTCGGTCCTAGACTACCTCTGCGAAAGCTTTGCATATGTTGACCACAAAATTCATTTACGCATGATTTATTACAAGGCAGAGAAAATCCTATCATGAGCCATTGACATCGGTTGTTTGTTTGTATCATTATATATATAATTAAAGTTTAATTAAACATATATTTGCTTTAAATATAGTATGGAGGAATTTGAGAGATTATCCGCAATTGAACCTTCCGCCGTCTCGGCGGGAGCAAGATTTGATCTTGACAAACTACCAAAATCTAAATTTAATTTTTCGATGCAAGGTCTGGCTTCGATAAATAGAGATATAATCGATCGTATCCGTGAAGCCAAAAAAAGAATTTCGCAACGATGGTGCGGTTCATACTTGTTCGACGTTCAGGCTCATGAACGACACCAGAGGTGTTGTCGATGCTAGAATGCGTGACGAACGAGGTAGAAATATTAACTATCTTGACAATCAGCAATATATTATTTTAGTAAAATTTATTGTGCGGACAGATGATTACACTTGGATTATCCGTGATAAACGTGACCCTGTACGACTTCATGCTGGAAATAATACTGTTACGTTAAATAAACAATCAAAACCAGGAATATTGACTGGTATTGATAAACCGTTTTATGAACGAGGGTATCCTGTAACTGCAGTTATTTATGCGATATATCCGCTAAATGATAAACCTAGCGTTAATAATCTCAAACCAATGAAATTTTCCTCAACGGTGACTCCGTCACTGTCGACTTTGTCAAGGGGACTAAACTGCGTAGCTGAGCGAGTTATGGAACATTTCTCAAAAGCAATACGCGCAAACGGTTTAACTGATCTAAGACGTAAAAAAAATAAATGCGTGGGCAGAAACAGTTAAAGATACCGGATCATCTATCGGTGACGTTGCTAAGCTAGAAAAGAAATTAAGATTTCCAATAACAGTAAAAACACTAACCGGAGAAATTTTGTACAAACCGAAATATATAAAAAAAATGGAACCCCTATAACAATCATTGATCATAATGCACATGCATGGACTAATTCTGTAACAATATTTCCACGGGATAGAACAGTTAAATTTTATAGCGATTATATATTCGACGCTATCAATGATATTAGTAAGAGTGACCCTGTATCTGTTTGGTTATTTCAGAGTTCAGATTCGTATTACGATCAGTTTGTAAGGCCTAACGGAGAAATTTATCGTGCAGAATCTCTTCATGAAAAAATGAAGAATCTTGCATTGAAATATAATTCTGATAGCGTCGAAGTTGAACGATTATTGAATAATTGTTTTACAGTTCCATCGGTTGCTGCTCACTTTGCTCAAGAGAAAAATTCATGGAAACCGACACGATTAGAATTTCTTGAAGACATCCAGCACAGTTGTATCGAATGCGGACACGGCGGATTGTGGAATACTAAATACGATTATAACGATATTATATCGGTTGATATGGTAGCGTGTTATCCTGGAAGTTTTCTTGAATACGGAGACTGTTCTGAATATTTTAAAAGATTCGGACATCCCACACATGAAATGACAAGAGTTGCGATAAACGGACTCTTACCTGATTTTGATTTAACTGGATTTGCTTGTATAGAGTCATTCGAGTTTGCAAAAAATCTGCATCCGATTATTTATGTTTGGTTTGGAAGACATTTCTCAGAAACATATTGGGCTCCAATAGTACTATTACGATATATGCTTGATACTGGAATTTTAGTGTCGTTGAGCGTAAACGAAGCTATTATATCATATCATCCGCAGAAACAAGTTTGGTTACCACAACCCCTGACAGAGTCAGATGATGAAAATCCTGACATGATTGATTATGAAAATAAAGTTGCAAAAGATCTTGGTAGGAAAATAATCGGTAAGTTTACTCAAGGAGGATCATATGATCATAAACGAATGTGTACAAGATTAATTATGGATGATGCTGAGCTCGATTTTATAATTGCTGATGCAACGGAAAAAAATACATTTATGAGTCGGAGTAAAGCTTATTTATCAGACGGGTCTAAATTAGATACAATCGTGAGCCATGTTGATGGTGAGTCACCGCAATTTACTCATTTAAGATCTTCTATGCTCGCGTACGTTTCCATAAATTTATTATCGATGATAAATAGATTTCCTCGTTACGCGGTTAGAGTTGCCACAGATTCATTTTATATAAATAAAGCGTATTTAGATTTGCTAAAACCGCTACTCGGTAATGGTGAATGGGGATCATGGAGAATAAAATAAGAAAATATACTCGACTATTCAGAATATGCAGACGTTGAAATCAGGGAAATATATTACAGCAATCATAAATCAAATATTAACATCGACAGCACCATCTGTGTTTGCTCCTGTGACCAGACATAAAACCGTTTATCTCAATGGGCCTGGAGATTCTGGAAAAACAACACGTGCCATTGAATTATTTCGCCGTAACGATGTTACGGGTTTGAAGAACTCCGTTGATATGATTGTTCTGACACCTACACATAGACTAGCCAGAGAAATAAACGAACGAGGAGTAAAATCTCAAACTTACCATGGTTTCTTCAGATGGTGCGGGGATACGTGGACACCTGAACGAATGGGTGAGAAATATATACCCCGGATTATCATCTGGGATGAAATTTGTACCGTATCGTTAGAAACATTTAAAATATTTCTTGATTGGTTACTGACAAAAAATACTGCTGTGATTATGTGAGGCGATCATGGTCAACCACCACCTTTTATTGGGCAGTCTCCGCACGAGTGATTAAAAACGTTTGTGGATTATTATGAGGAGATAACCGATGATCATAGAGCTATTGATGAACCTCTGAAAGAATTTAAAAGATTAATCAGACTACAGCCAGATAGAATACAATGTGAGATGATGCGTGAAATAATTCCAGAAACTCCTGTGAACGATTTTTGGAATTTATGGAGACCAAATGATTTAATAGTTGCGAGTAGAAAAATAGTTCGTGATGAATTGCAACAGAAATTATTTCTGTTACATAAAGAAAAATTTTCAAATCTACCTGTACCATTGTGTTATCGCCCAGCGGATACTCGACGACAAAATATTGAAGTTGAAATTCCAGGAACAAATGAAAAACAAAATCTTGTATTGAATGATATTGTTTTGGTTGATGTTGATGTTGTTGAGAGCGCGTTGATCATGGATAAAACTCCATGGAAATTAGGATACGCTATAACGATTCATTCGTCACAAGGACTAACTATTACTGATACAAATATCTGGATTGTCGATCATAGAATCGAGTGGTCAAATTTAGTTTATCTCGCAGTATCTCGAGTCAGAAGAATATCTCAACTACACAGGGTTATGATGAATTTTACAGAAAATAATAATCAAACTGCTAGCGACGACAACGAAGTTGTTGTTGGCGTAATAAGAAAAAACTATTTGGTTATAAGCAATGTGACAACAAAAAAAATAATCGCGACTTTGATATTGATACTGAATTTATTATGACACTATAACAACGACAGAATAATCATTGTGCAAGTTGTAACTGTAATATGCTATGGGAATATTCGAGTAATAATCCAAGACAGTTCACCGTAGACAGAATTAATAGTGATCTTGGTCACACACGCGAAAATGTCATATAGACATGTCTTGTTTGTAATCGACGTAGGGGTGCTAGTTTACAAAAGTGAACGCGGTGGTAATTGTGTGTCTTCAGGAATTACTTGTAATTGTTCACGTACAAATCCACGCTGAGGAGCATTTGAATCCAGTCTGTATATGGCAGGTCTACCCGTGGATCTAACCACGCTAGAAATTTTAAGTGTAGTCACACTCCAGATAGGATCAGTTGCTCTTTTTTTTACCCCCTTCAAGTTCACCAGGTTCATATAAATACCTGACAGTCACATTACCTAACACTGGTTGTTTTGAAAAGTCACGTCGTTGTCCGTAACCATCGCTACGGGGTATATGTTTTTTTGTAATTGCATTAATAGGTTTCATAGAAGTTGCACGAGTAATTTCATTGTTTAACGCAGCTATCACACTTGGTAATCTTGCAACCCATTCACGAGATCTCATGTCGCCCTGAATTATTTCCTTTGCATACTGGTATCCAAATAACCGCTCAGCGAGTGTTCGATTAAATCGTTCAACTATTGCCTGATCACGATGTATTGCGATGTGTCCTTGTCTGATTTTGACATTATGCTTTTTCATCAGCGATGATACTGCACCAAGAAATTCTTTGCCAGGATCAACTTGTAGCAACTGTGGCTATCGCAAAGGTCGTCGTTGATAAATTCGTTCAAACGCAGATGCAACTTCAGATGCTGTTTTTGTTGATAGCGGCTCCGCTTCTTTATATCTACTTGCAACATCAACGACAGTTAACGCGTATTTGTATGTGCGTGATTGACGTCCACGTGTTTTAATAGTATCGTGCGGTAAATACAAAATATCTGCTTGATGAACTTCATTGGGAACGCTGACATCAAAATACGCGTACTGAATTTTTTTAGGTGGACGTAGATAGATTTGCCATATTGCCTGTCGTGCTAACCACGCTGCAGCAACAGCACGTGAGACTTTTGCTGCTTCAGCAAGTTTACTAATCGCTGCTCTGCCCTTCCAATATCCTCTTGGGCTATAATAAGCAGATTCCATTAGAATAATCATATAATTAATTACCCAACCCTTGCATTATTTTACCTTTCATAGCAGATTTCACTAGAAAACTAGCGAGTTTTTCTCTGAGAGATTTATCAGGTATAGAATTTAATGCATGAATCAGTTTCACATCTGCGAGATGCCGTTGTTGTAAATCTTTGCTTTTATAAGCAACATCATGAACATGACACGCTTGATCAATCTTGTGTATTGGATACTCTCCAGGTCGCGGCTGATCTTGATCATCAAGTCGAGTTCCAGGAGCACAATAATTATATCCTGGCAAATGTTTTTCTCCGGGATACTTCGCCCATGGAACCCCTGGCAATTTTCCCAACGAAGCAGCGATATCACCTCCTGTCTTTGTCCTAAACGAAATAAATTTATATTTTTTTTTTGTGCCACACTTTTCACACTTACCTGTCAGTGCGCGGTTTTTATTTTTTGTTATTATTGTTGTTAATCCAGCGGTGGACGTGGCTGCCTTGCATCGAACACAATATAAATTCATATTATTTATCATATGGATATAATTGACTTTTCGGCGACACGAAAACAAGAACCAGTCAAGCATCACCCAGCGCTACCGAATTCTATCAGAATGATAATAATAGGTCCATCTGGATCAGGCAAAACACAATTATTGCTTAATCTGATAATGAGATTGCTAAAGTGGGATAAATTATATTTAGTAGCACCATCCGTGGATGATAAGCTATGCTATGAAGTACTTAAAGATTTTAATGAAAATGCAAAATCGTTATATGAAGACAGTGACAGTGGTGGAGTCAGTGTTATTGATTTTATCACTGATATTGATGAAGCGCCATCTGTAGATGACCTGGATTAATAATTTAGTAGTATACGACGATGTCATGCTGGACAAATAATCAAATCCAGCTCGGATATTTTCTCAAGGTAGACATAAAAATACAGACGTGATTTATGTTACCCAGCGTTATACACAAATGCCTAAAGTGATCAGAGATAACTGTAATATTTTAGTTGTGTTTAACGGAGTTGATAACCATACTTTACAAATTATTTATTATACTTGGTGTTCAGTGGACATGGACATGAACAAATTAAAAAATTTCTTTACACACGCGCAAGCTATTCCGTTTGGTTTTATAACAATAAATTTGCATGATCCCAGGTCGAGATATCGTAACGGACTTGATACAATATTTGGATGAAAACCACAGCAGCAGAGAGGGTAAGCTGACAAAAAAATGAGTGTGAGACGCGCAAACAAAACACGTCTAAAATTTGAAAAAAATATGTCAACGAACGAGTAACAAAAACGAACTAACCCCGTCGATTTTGTTATTGTGGCCTGTTTACCGCAACAACGAAGTGTGTTCGGTTAGCGGATTCGGTTTAGCGTTATTGACCTTATTTTAGCCCTTCGTAGGAACCTTTATTTTTGCTAACGGACCCTCGGAAAAAGTTGTAGGTTCCACCCTCACCTTGCTGCTTCCGTCCCCCCGTAGGTACGGTACTGTTTGATGGGTATTTGGATCCCAACTGGCCCCCCCCCCCATTCCGGTGCCAGTTATAGAGGTTGTTACGTTACTGAATTTACCCGAAATTCACGCAAGAAGGCACACCTAATTTGCCGAAGTAAAAAACAGACATTCCTGTCAAAACTAAAAATATTGCCTAGTTTATATGCAGAGATTAGATTTGCAGGCTTTGTCTTGAAACATCTTAAGCACTCTGCGCAATAGACGAACAAATAGATCTCATTTGGATGGTGCAGAGCAATAGTAAATTGTCAAACAGCAGAGACGCTTACTTTGTGGCTATCGTGCAGATAGAGCAACAAAAAGATCTCCGCTTTTTTTTCTGATAATACTGGTAGCAGAGACCTACCGGGCCGGGCTGTATTTCATAGTGAAGCTTTCACGCTCAACTCAGTTCCGACTATCGGACACTCGCTAGTAAAACAGGTGCTCGACGCGAGCTTGATGTTGAAAAAAAAAAAAAAAAAATACAATAATCTGAAGGAAAAACATCATCCCGAGTGACAAAATTACCTCAAATTACCCCCATGACCCGTTCTGACATAGGACCCTGTTTATCAAACTATAAAAGAGACTTTTATTGTATGATAGACAGGGTCCTATGTCAGAACTGGTCATAGGAGTAATCTGAGGTAATTTTGTCACTCTTTTATAGTATGATAGACAGGGTCAATTCCTAGTGATATAGTCCTGCTATAAAATTTCCAAGCGATACTCTTGCCTTTGGGTGATGCTACTTTCCGCGCATGCGTAAGCAATTTAAAAAAGATTAGTAAATGATGGATACACATGTGTTCTGTTCTGACAGGGATTGACACTACAAAAATATGAGTGTTCTGAAGGATTGAATGCTATGGGTAGAAACAAGAGGGATTTTACTTACCATCCGCATATAGAAGTCAATTGAAATAATTTATTACTTACTAGCAAGAGTCGGATAGTCAGAACTGAGTGGAGGGTGAAAGCTTCAGCATGAATACGGCACTATCCGGTTGGTCTCCGCTACCAGTAATGTCAGGAAAAAAAAAGCGGAGATCTACTTGTTGGTCTATCTGCACAATAGCCGCCAAGTAAGTGCCTCTGCTATTTGACAATTTACTATCACTCTGCACCATCGCCGCTAAGTAAGCTCCTCTGCTGCCAGGCAATTTACTGTCCGTATTTGGGGATTATCCTTATTGATAATTTCTACATGCGCGATGCAACAGGCTTGACCCCCGGTTCAGGTAGTGGAAAACATTTGGTTTACTCGGATCTTATCCTTCATCTTGCCTTACAAGCGTCTAATTTCGTCATCATAAAATTTCTCAAAATGAATCTTGGAAAATACTGGGAATACATTTCGACATGTTATTGGTTATAAATATTTATTTTTAAAACAAAAATAGCAGTCAAGAATCATTTTCTCCGCTATCAAAAACAAAGGTCTTAAAGGATAAAAACTGAGTCAATGACCTACTCGAATTGAGTCAGATAGCGGTAGTTGATTGGCTGAATGCCAGGTGTGATGTCATGTAGAAATTATCAATGCCGATCGACTTGGCAGACTATATATGTTAAGAGTAATAAGATAGTTCCGAACAATTGACTTCTAGACTTTGTTTATTTTCATGGATTGTTGAAGTTAAGCTATGTCTTGATTGTAAGTTAAACTAAGTACAATTCTTAAAAAAACTGCGTTAAAATGTGGTTTTGCAAAACGTAAAATTTGCACGTTATTGGAGCACTTCCGTTGCCAATCTTCAGTTTTGGAGGTGCGTAATTACCAAGATTTTCAGTGTCGGAAGTAAGTAAGTTGTGCATTTATTCCACAGGCGCTCGATGCGAGTTTGATTTTGAAAAAAGCAATAATCTGAAGGAAAAAAAATCATAATGAGTGATAAAATTACCTCAGATTACCTTCATAACCCGTTATGACATAGGACCCTGTCTATCATACTCTAAATGAGATAGTATGATACTTGACAGGATCCTATATCAGAATGGGTCTTGGGAGTAATCGGAGGTAATTTTGTCATTCGGTATGATTTTTTGCTTCAACATCAAGCTCGCGTCGAACTCCTGTGATTTATTCCGCAGTCCATAATGAGTAAATAGAATGATCGGTTCTGAACCAATTGGACCATTCTCGGCCTTTTCCGTCACGTCAGGAAAGAAACATGGGATGTAATTCGTCGCCATTACGCACTTTATTCTGAACTACTTTTGTTCAAGTCGAACCTTATGGACCCGGAAGGAGACAAAGTTACAATCGGAATTCTGTCGGCGTTTTCTGTTGTAACATGTTCGGTGCGCTCTGCCAGAGGCGAATTGCCAAACACACCAAATATGTTTGTATTCCTACAACTACTTCAGAGGATATTTCACGACCTGTTAAATATCCGAGCGATGTCCCGATCTGTTCTGAACAATGCCGGAACTTAAGAAGTTTAATTTGCTATACGATTTTGGATAGTATCCCTACGCCAACCAGTTCTGTGGATATGTATGTATGTATGTATGTATGTATGTATGTATGTATGTATGCATGTTAAGATTCTAACAAAATAGTTGCAAACACTTGGGCCGTTGTCTTTTTTGCTGTGACGACATGCTAAGGTCAGTCTGTGTTTTGACTTGAATTTGAACTAAGTAAAATTATTCGTGAAAATGTGTTATCATGTGATTTTGCAAAACTTTAAATTGTTCATATGCTCATTGGAGCATTTACGCTATAAAATCTTCATTTTCGTATGTGAGTATTTTTTTATTTTATTTTTTTTTTGCACGCTGTCAAGCTCTTTAGTTTTGTGCATTTAGTCTGCAGACTATTTATGCCCAAATGGAAGTGTTCGCTTTTTAAAATGACAGTAAAGTTGCGTAAGATGTAAATTGAAGACAGGTGCATAATTAAACTGTCCTTTGTGCATTATTTGTATACACTACTAAGACACTTATATTTGCTTGCTTATGTTCAACTTCATATGATGTCGACTAGCATTGCACTCAGAATTTTTTTTTTTAAATTTGCATGATTCATAGAACTCTATTTCAAAGCCATGGAACTCCTGACGTTTATAGATGTTAAAGACTTTAAAGCTTTTTCGTATGTAAATTTACCTTCAAACGGGTAAAATTTACTTCAGTCGGATATATTTTTGTATAGGTGTAACGGAAGCAACTTGCGATAATACTGATCTGCCCAATCTGAATAGCTTAGTGTGAACCATTTATCATGATCACTAGAACATAAATAGTAGGTCCATGTCTTTTTCTCTTGATAACAATAGGTAATAGTAAATAAACCAAAACAGACCTGCTCAACAATTACAATAATATACCTGTCATAAATAGATTATCTGACATACTATCTCTGCCCCTTGCCGCTTATTGTTATGAAAGAATCTCTTTTATATGCAAGTGAAACTGAAATAAATATTACGCAACTCTCAACTTTTTGGGAAAGCTACTTGTTTACATTATCTTGCAGTATATGGACTGGTGTTACTATAAAAGTCAACAACAGTGTTTTGTAAATACCCTGGCGCTTGATCAGTTAATAGATTGTGCATTAAGATAACCTTGTGGGTTTTCCCTACGTTTTGCTAAGGGTTCCTAAGCAAGTTAAATATATAAAAGCACGCAATGAGGTATCTTTGTGTAATCCAGTAATGATCCTAACAGCAAGAGACGATATTAGTAGTAGTATTAACAAATAATGGCGACAAATTCTCCTCCTCCTCTTCTTCTTTTTCTTCTTCTTATTATTACAAATAGAATATTCTAAATATGATACGTCAGTGGTTAATATACAATTACTGCATGTATACTGAACACTGATATAGAAGCGAGTCGACATTTGTAATGCAAAATATACAAAATTTCATCATGATGCATGTTATCTTTACATGAGCATTTAAAGCCTATGACCTCGCTAATTTCTAATTAAAAGCCTATGACCTCGCTAATTTCTAATTAAAAGCCTATGACCCTCGCTAATTTCTAATTAAAAGCCTATGACCCCACTAATTTCTAATTAAAAGCCTATGACCCTCGCTAATTTCTAATTAAAAGCCTATCACCTTCGCTAATTTCTAATTAAAGGCGTATATACACAACATCCAGAATATACCGTATGTTTGCACTGTGAGCATCAATTTGTGTCAAAAATGATCTTCAGACGTGAAAAATGAATGTATAAATTTGGCGTTGGAGTGCATAATCTTCTTTTATTATGAACTTTCGTTGACTTGTCAAGTGCATGATATCCCTATGTTTTGTTTTATTATAGCTATCCAAAAGTATTGACCTTTTTCACCTCACTTGTGCGTTTTATTTTCTTAATGAATTTTTACATTATGCAGGTGGATACGACATTAAATTTTGCGCATACAAACTGTCCTCGCATCTTTTATAATTGTTAGCACCACGCAGACTACAGCATTTCTCTGTGATTCATAGTTCTCCAATTTCTTGCAAAATCATAACGAATGGTAAAATTACTATCACATAAAAGTGTTTCTTTGCTTATGTGATCATCTTCTTTGATTGTCCGTTTCAACTGTAGGTTCGGAGATGTAGAATAAGTGCGATGTTTCCTTCAGCGCAACATTCTCAGTGATTCTCGTACCAGACTCGGGTATGTTCAGATCCTACTCATCCGGGTACCCTGGGTCGCCATTTGAAACACTACTGTTTAACTGACGACTCAGGGTACCCGGGTGGAACCCTACCGTCAGATAACTATACATCTGCGAAGTAACTATGGGCGTGTGTGTGTGTGTGTTCATGCCTCATGCCAATTTCAGCAACAATATATGTCCAAAACACCTAATTTACAAACAAATATATCCATATATTTAATTATTAAACAATAATAACTGAAAAATTCACGCCATAGCTTAAAGTTAAGAAACATGACATGGGTCAATTTACGAAACTATCCATTGCCACCTATACATGTTGTTAGGATCGATGATACTCCGCCAACTCATCACCATTTTATGTAAAATTTACATTTTGGCCGGCATGATGCCCCAGTGCTAGACATCACTATAAACTGCCACACTGCAGATATCGTAGCGATATGACTGGAAAATTGTTAAAGCTACGTTAAAAATCCAAGTAACACACACACACGCACACACAGACAATTTTGGCGAACATTAGCATAATTATTTTAGAAGTACTGAGCCATTACTGAAAGTTTAGAGAAAATTGGGAAAAACCTGTAAGTGTTGTATCAAGATGATTTTAGTATTATATCACGGGACCTCGTATCTATGATTGCAGCTTATCTACAAATAGTGTATGTATGATTACAAATTGTGAACAACTATTCGTGTGTGTGATTTAGATTTTTAACTTCGCGTTAACAGTTTTAGTCATATCGCTACGATGTCTACAGTTTGGCAGTTTATGGTGATGAATAGCACTGGGGGATCATGCCGGCCAAAATGTAAATTTTACATAAAATGGTGATGAGTTGGCGGAGTATCATTGACATATAGCATCAATTCCCACCCAGTCACAGTCTTGTGACCCTTGGAGCACGCATTGACAGGTTGTGATTAAATGCCAAGAAATCAGGTGTGTGGGATATATCTTCGTCAATCAGTAAGAAAGCCAGATAAGAACTGAAAGATCATGGCCTTCCTCGACTTAGATAATTGTGAGTGAAAATGCCATTTCCCTTTTTAAAATTTACCTTCAATTATTCTTACACCAATTGAATGATATTTAATGAGATACACTCTGTGTCAGTTGTTGATAAAAGACTTGGCATGTATTTATTTGAATGCAGTTTACCTGCAGTAAGTTAAGCTGAAAGATATTTTTGGTATAACTATTATAGGGAAATCCCATAACACATTTATGGCATTACCGCAGGACACACTAAGCGGAAGTGACCGTAATAGCAGCTCTGTAGGGGAAAAACCCAATTAGTTACTATTGATAGAAACGAAAATATGTGGTCGCTACATAATTTGTTTGCGTTGCTTTGGCCTTTGATATAGTTGTCTTCTTTATTCTTTCGAGGTAATTTCAGTTTATAAAATTGCGATAGTGCGTAATTTCAGCCTAAATTTACAGCTAGACATACTGTTGGTGATTATCTTAAATTGACAAGCCATATGTGTTGACGGTCACAACTGTTAAAATCGAAGGTCAGAATTGTTGGAAATAAGCTTGATTTCGAATGGCGAAAATGGCTAACAGAAAGACTGGAGCGATGTTTCCTCAATATGACACAGCTGCTAACAGAGAGAAAACCTTTCATAACTGGCCACAGGACAGTCATCTACAGCCTAGACAATTAGCAGAGGCAGGGTTTTTCTATCACGGTTAGTGTTACGTTTTGTCATTCCGTAAATATAATCTAGTAGTATACCTCGTATACCACTGGTCACCTTTATGCTGAATCCCTCTTTTGCTCATTACTCATGTTGTCTTCCTTCCTTCCACCTAAACGTATCCAAATCTTCATTCTTGGCAACATAATAACTATAATTATAACAACTCTTTCTCCATTTGATAAATAAAACTACTAACTACATCTTTCTATTGGGGTGTGGAGTGTGCTCGGAGGATTTAGTCAAACCCCCGCTCCCGCCCCCCCCCCCCCCGGTCAAAATACTTAAAGTTTCAATGATAAACATAGCAAGATGACTATTTTAAGCAAAACAAAATATCAACTTTTCAAAACTGGACTCTTGTAGAACAAATCCTGGGCTGTCCCTACTGTCCATCTTCATGCATATATATTTTATGTATGTTTGGAGAGAGAGAGAGAGAGAGAGAGAGAGAGAGAAAACAACAGCAACGTCTACTTAAATATTTCAGTGTTGATGGGCAGTTTCCTTGAACTTATTTGTAAAAACAAGAAATTAAGTCAAACATCAGTAGTGGATGAAAATGTCGGTCATCTAGGAATAAGCTGAATAACAGGTTTGTTGCCATAGAAAAATAAAAGGCACAGCCATTTAAAACATTCTGCTGTTATAATGGGAGTTTGCTTCTCCCAATTTCCATACGATGCAATAAACTTAATCCCCTATAACATTACGTAGCACATAGCAATCCAGTAAAGATATCATGTTTAGTCCATAGAATCTTAGTCTTTAACAGTCATTTGATTCTCAAACGACGGAAACGGTTTCTTTCAGAAAGCCGTTATATCCACCATATTTGCGCTGGCATTAAACATAACCACCTCAGTTAATAATGATCAAGATATCTCTCGATCTGGATCTGGATGCATTCATGCTAGGTTTGCACTAACCTAGTAATTTGTAATGTTTATTCGTAAGTGTGAATATTTCATATTTTATTGACTTATATATTGTTAATACTGAGCCTAAATCCCCAACCGTAACACCATATCGTGTCAAGGGTAATATATATATATATATATATATATATATATATATATATATATATATATATATATATATATATATATAATAACAATAACATGGCATTTAATGTGTTGGTATAAAGTAATTTGATATACCAATACTATTGGTAAATTAAATTGTGATCCGACCATGGCTCAATAATATGCATATATAAACATTCTCGCGACCGTCTGCAGAAGATTCTAGATCAACGATAAATTTCCACACATTAATCATTAGTGACGTATGAAAATAAAGATAAAAATATTAATAATCCCCTTTTTTCAAAGAATTTAATATGGTGCACATTTTCATCACAATCCTTTCTGCTTTCTGTTCTCCCTCCCCTCTCATGCGTAACGGACAAACTACGCAGAAACGTGTAGTGAGAGAGAAAAGAAATCTAGGCTGGATTAAAACCTTGAAACTGAAATTACACCAAGTAACCTACAAGAATATGGATCGCCGTAATGGTATGTGTACAATTTCCTTGGGATTTATCTACAGTGTTTGCATAATCAATGATACCATATCGTGTCAAGTGTAATAAAATATTAAAGCATTATATATATATATATATATATATATATATATATATATATATATATATATATATATATATATATTCAATCTGTACAGGAGACAGGGTGATGAGGCTATCTTTTTTCCCCTCAACTCTTCTTTTCAAGTTTGCACATGGTAGCACGCCCTTTTTACACCATACATTATCTACATCTCGTTCCAGCCAAACATGCGTACTGATGCAGTCAGTCTTACATCCATGGTGCATGCAATAATTGAACTGTATATGATAAATGTCGCCGTGGATGATCCAATGTCCATCTCCTCCTCAGTCCGACATGGGCGACTAGTTTTAACTCAATTGAACGTACCTCTTCAAAGTTAGCAACTTCGAGTATCATTGATAGAATGAATCTTATATCCTACAGGAAAGTTTTAAACATCAGTCATTTAAAGAGGGGTGACTAACGTACGTAAAAATAAAAATTAATTGCTCCATACATAGAAAACGCATATTTCATCTAACAGATTTAATGTTAAATGCCGAGTTACCTCTAATTGATCAAGTAACAATTTACGATAGAGAAGTATCTGATAAGCATCGCTGATACAGATACGATGGGGAAAATTAGTATGGTTGATGCAGGTACAATGGAGAAAATTAAAGAGAAGAAGCGTATGGAAAAAAACTTGTCTGTTTTTATCAACATCATTGTTACAATCTCGTGAGGACGTTTGTCAGTTCGCTCTGCATTTCTCGATAAATTTACAGTTTTGAATGTGTATCATAGGAGAATTCATGTGCAAATTGTTTGATGTGAATTCTGAATGACACCAAAAATAAAAATTCATAAACAATTAAATGAAATACTTAGTAAACGAACATTGAAGGGATTGTGAATTATGATCATCTGAGTAAGGTACTTGTTTTAGAAGATATAGTGTTAGACCTGGAGATTTTTTACGATACTGCTGAACTAAACAAGTACCTAAATACAGGTATTTATCCTGTTTGCATCTTCCAAACAGAGTAAACAATTACCTTATCATCGATAAATGGGGTCAAAATGCTACTCGACCTTTGTAAAGTCACATAATTGGTTTTGAACAAATGGGCGGTTACGCACCGATGATGGCATGATCGAATAAAACTTTTGCTACACCAATGGGACGAGTGAACTGGGTTATTTCCTTTCAATGTATAAATATTTCATTACACATAGAAGAGTTTGTGTAATGTCCTTCTGTCTATTTTCTGATCATGCACAACTGCTTAATAAATATTAATTAGGGAAACATCAGAAGACGGTAACACATCCGTATTGAAAGTCATTGATAGCAAGAGCAATAAATTTAAAACTATATGGTGTGACGATAATGCTTGTATGATAGATATAAATTGGCGCGTAGCCTTACTTCAATGTCGGCAGTGCAGAAAACCCTTATGCATTAAATGATATTGTTAAAGTTTCTTCAAATTTAAAAAACAACATTTTCTTGAAATGTGTAGTTATATTGTTTGAAAAAAGTATTTTTGCAGGATAATGAAAACAAACGGAAAGTGATGCTTTGTTTGATGAATTTTGTCAGAAAGCATGAATTGAGCTGAGAGTCCATAGCAACGAGTATCGTCAGAATAAAACTTAAAAAGAATAAATAATAAATCTGTTAAAGCTAGATTACGTCATAATAAAGCTAAGAAATTGGCAAAGAAGAAGCAATGCTGTTAAAGAGGGTATCCAAGAATAAAAATGGCTAAATCAAACACCAGAGGCTTTGGGAGAGAAATTAATAATTGCTTCAAAAAGAAAAAGTTTGTCATCTAGTGAATGACTCGTTAAAACATGTTAAAAACCGTTCATGGTTCTCATGAATTAATAATCTATCATTCTCACGACGAGGGTTCAGTCTCGGTAGATAATGAAATGATCAGTGGAGACCTAGATTCAGATGTTTCAACACATGAAAGAAAAGGGATGTGTTATCATTGAAAAGAAATAAACCAACAGATAAAATTCGTTTTAAAATTACGCTATGTTTAGAACAGCATCGCATAATCTGAAGACAGAAACGGTACATTACGAAGGAGTATCAAGGAATTGGCTGCTATATAGTTAGCGTAATTTTAAGAGCTGTTGAAAATAGATATCGTATTTTGCTTGTTCGTCCATTTGTTTAGGGAATTGGGAAGGAAATATGTAGCACGATATGATCTGGTGAGTTGTCGTACACCCTAGACATAGTACATATTGCATCTCAATGCTAGCTGATTTGGAATTTGGAAAAAAATTACGGGCTGATTCAGACCAAATGTCAGGTTGATTTGGACCATCTACAGTAATTATACAATACAGAAAAACAATGGAATACATATACTAGTTTTATTTTAATAGTTATTCCTATTTTGACAAGAATAGCAAAAGAATGTTCATGGTTGATTTTCAGCTCGTAAATCTACGTAAAGTAATTCTTACGTGAACATTTGTAGGTTGTTCCACGTTGTCAGTTCCAACTGTTTTTCGTAAATGTCTACTCGAAATCAGAACAAAACATATATGATCTATCATATTCTTTTTTTATTTGTTGAAAAATAAACAAAACAAAGCACCCAACATTTTAATGTTTAAAATAAGGAAAACAAAGTTATTTTTAAAATTGTTATCGATGAAAAACACATTAAAACTTGTAATTAATCGTGCCGGTATAGTCGGCTTTTAACACTATCAAAGAATAATGTATATAAATTAACCCACTGGTTTGATTTATTTCTCATGCAAATCGCTATATCTTGGAATTATTTGCATACAGTTAAATGATACAGTAGGAATTCAGATAATCAAAATAAAGAATAGTAAAATATATTTCATCTGTCAGCAATTTTGATGAAGTTATGATGTCGTTTATTATAATGAATACGATGTCCAAACGATTCAATATGAATGATAATGTTTTGAAATAAATCATGAATTTGGCAGGACCCCAGATTCGTTGTTTAGTATGGAAGTTTTATTTAGTAATGTTAGTATAGAGAACCATATTTAATGTAAAGATACATTTTTACATAAATCCAATAAAAGCATTAACATACGTAGATCAATATATATATATATAGATGAAATCTTTTTTTACTGGGCTCAATTTTCTTGATATCTTCAGTACTAGTTATTTTATTAGTTATTGTATTATCTTTTAGTAAAATAAAATAAACTGTTTCACTTTTGAATGCAGGTGAATAAGCTGCTTTGAAATTATTTCACTATTAAGTTTTGCAATGCAAGATAAACCATCTTTCACTTGATTCATATACGGAACTACGCCACTATCTCAAGCTAAATCGTGGTTTTGTTTCCTAAAATGTAGTTTTGAACTGCTCAAAGTACGTGGGGAATTACGAGAAATATCACATTTTAAACAATTGTACAGTTAGATTTACATCGAAGAAGAAAAACTTAATAATATTTTACATGGTCGGAATCAGCCCGTAATATGGTCCAAGTAAGCTCTGTTCGAATTAGCCTGGGTATGAATCAGCCCGTAATATGATCCGAATAACTTTCTCCAAATCGGTAAGGGTCGGAATCATCCTGCACACATTGCATCTCATATCAAACGTTTTCCATTGCATTTAGTCCTGATATGTGGACTATGTGGTATGCTACTGCTTTGGGGAGGTGTTAAGCTGGAAAAATTGCTTAAATACCATGTTTTCATCCATCCATCAATTCATCGCCCAGGCATATTGACCAAATGCTAGTATTCCAGAAAACGACGAAGGTGTTACATCTTACTGTACAAAAAACGCTGATACAGTCAGGAGGTGGAAAACCTGCTTTATCTATTTATCCATCAATGTATTTATCCATTCATTCATATCTCCATCCATTTAACAAGCCATGCATCTATCCATGCAAGATCTATTTCTTGATCTATCTCTCCATCCATCCCTTTATCTATTGATCCTTGCACCATTTGCTCAACGCATCAATTGATAAATAGATCTTTGCATGCATGTCATGCATCATCGTACCATCCATTTCTTTGTGTATCTTTCAGTCTTTTAACTGAACTTACAACATGCAATGAAACTTAAAAAAGTTGTGTAAAAATGGAAACAATAAAGTTATGAATAGAACAAAGTGCATTAACATACTGATAAAGGAATATAATAAGTACTGGATACAAGAAAGTAATTATCTTGGTTCTAACATACCGACAAAGAGATATAATAAGTTCTGGATACAATAAAGCATTTATCTTGGTTCTGACATATTGATAGAGGGATACAATGAGTCCTGGAATAAATAAAGTAATTATCTTGATTCTGAGTGTGAGTTACAATGTTTGTTCTTTTTACTGCACTGTAGGAGATGGGGACAGTGTGACATGTTACTGCTGTGGTGGAGAACTGTCTCAGTGGGGACCTGGAGATAACGCCTGGACAGAGCATGAAAAGTTTTACCCGTCATGTGAACATGTTCTTTTACACAAGATGGGGGACTTAACTCTTGGAGATGGACATGCAGATCATGAGGTTTGTATGATGACAGAATATATATATATATATATATATATATATATATATGCCACCTATATATATATATATATATATATATATATATATATATATATATATATATACTAGAGCTTCGAACAACAAAAATAATGCTTGTATACAGAAATTATTATTTAATTCTTATGTCTATTTAGGTAAATATATTTGCTCTGATGTGGGATAAAGATCATCACGTTTCAATTTGCACTATTGTCATCAATTATTTTCCATGATAGAATACGTCAGTTGTCCTGTTTTGTGATACTGACAGTGGTTTTCCTTACTTAACAGCAGAACTTGTACAAGACACTACATGTACTACTACTATTAATCTGGAAATAGCAACACAAACACAATATGTGTACCAGTGTTTCCCTTTACCCTCATTTGCGCTTCAGAGGCCCCCAAATTTTTAATTTGATCCCTAGTTTTGATACCAAAGTTTGTTTCTTACTCAGTCTGACCCCCACTTCTGACACCAAGGATATTTTTTACTCTCAGTCTTGCACCCCTAGGGGATACACTGATGTACAGCAGAAATCTGGACAATGTATTGGGAAACGTTCACCTGGTTCCACATCAGGTTAGAAAGAATCAGGTAAAGTTCTGCAACTGTTAACCCATAACATCTCAAACACCTGTCTCCTTCTGTACTCTTTCTGGAAGCTTACATAGGCAGAGAAATTCCCTTCTGATACCACTCTGGTACCTGAGGTAGAGTGGGATCCTCTGGTGACGAGTAGATCAACTTTTCAACATCACTCCTTCCCTCCAAATGCACGCTAGGTAGGGATGTATTCAGGAATGAGTCAATTGCTGAACTGAGTTCCATGAACAATTGTCGTATCCCTGGATCAAATTAATCTAGCGGGTTTCCACCCTTCACCATTCGGGTCCCCAAAGCCATAAAAAATTATTTATTAGTATAAGTAATTGTAAAATATTTAGAATTAAACCAATGCATGTTCAGGCTGCAGAGTGTACAGACCGTAATGTCCAGCAGGTAATCAATATGGACTCAACATTTAATATAAGGTCTAAATGGTTCCAATTGCATGCCATCGTCATATGTTGATCAGATGTACCACTGTCTAGTGGGATCATTTGACGTGGAATTTCCCTGAATCAGCCAGACTATGCATGAAGCTTCAGTCTTCTCCTAATCCTTGCAGAAGAAAAAAAAAATTAATTGTACTCTTTTTGGGGTGGTTGATTGGATGAGAAATTTTGTACATACCTTCTACATCTTGTTTAATCACGAGAAAGAGTGTCAGAATCATTGAGAAGTTTAGATGTGGCAGGGTCACAACTGCAGAGGTGTATATTATACATGCTTCCATGCTGTGATATTTATTAGAATAATTTTATATTCTATCTTGGTTACCAGTTTGAAATGTAATGCTGCATAATAGTTGATATGCAAACATCTGAAATAATTTCAATGTTGTGTCTATGAAACAATGACAAATATGTTTGATTTGGAAAAAAATGTGTGGAGAGACTATCTATTTGAAGAAAAAACCTACATGTATTTGTTTGATACATGTCTATTTTACCTAACTTTCCAAAATTAAAGATGTTGATGATTTTAGTCTTGTGATCATGCATAAATTAATGCATAAATACAACTCCTCCAACACTATTTAAGATGGACAAATTTTGGGTAAGATTTGGGGGTTGTATATAGACATGGACAATGTTTCAGAATTTAAATTTATTTACTGGGGGCAGAGAATATGTCGGGTGTGGCAATGTGCGTGGGTGACACTTTGTATTATAATGAACGTGGAGTTGGCAGGATGGATGACCCTTTGGCATGTAATGTGTGTCGGGTTTGGCAGGGTGGGTGACTCTTTGGCATATAATGTATTTGGGGTGAGGAAGGGTGGGTGACACTTTGGCATATAATGTATTTGGGGTGTGGAAGGGTGGGTGACACTTTGGCATATAATGTATTTGGGGTGTGGAAGGGTGGGTGACACTTTTGCATAATGTGTGTGGGGAGGCGATGTAAGAATAACTGAGAAAAGAATGAGAGTTATGATTTCAACATTCTGACACAGAAGTTTGGTCATCCATTATATTCTCCTTTATGAGAATAATTACAATATAATAAAGATGTACAGATACACGAATGGCAAGGACATGACATACAGTTATATATATGAATCACAAATGCATGCATACATAGACAGGAATACAATACTTTTCATATGTTTGATTGTTATAATCCCCTGTACCATACCAGCATGATGATTGAAAAGAAAATGTATATTGTCAGTATTGAATGAAATTGATGATGTGAATTTGTTGGTTTTTTTTTTTTTTTTTACAGTCTTTTGGTAAAATTAAATGATTTGCATTATTATTATTATTTTCTGTGTTTTCAGAGTTATACAATACAGAATAGTGGCAAGGACTTCAGAAAAGATTATGTACAGGAAGACAGTTTAAGAGAAACAGGTAAAATATCGAAACAGTTTGAAGACAACAACATCAACAACAAAAACTACAATGATTCAAGCCTTCATATTTTTTCATTGGAATACATATCAATGCATATGGCAACTTCAAATTATCTTCTTTGAAATGCATGCAAATTTCTGAAGGTAGGTTTAATCTTTTGCTTTGTGGGATTGCATGCCAATTTTAAAACTAGGCCAGCGGCTATTGCGTTTATAATCTAAAGCTTTGCAGAATAAATTATTGTAATCAGTAATGGAATTATCTCAGAAGAAACACATGAATCTTTTAATCCAATAATCTATTTATTTATCTAATGTTTGGGGTCCCCAGAATGTGGGCGTACAGGTTAATGAAACATATGGTTATGCATGGAAAAACCTCATTTTAGTACCTTAAAACCTGGATTGTTTTACTAAATATGGATTGCTATCAACTATTATTATCAATCTATGTTTTGTTGTACATGACTCCCTACTTTTTCATGAGCAGCAAATCATAAAATGTTGATCACTAAGAGTGCAGAAGTTTGGCAAATTTAGTTAGGAAGTTATATTCATGAAAATGTTTGTCAATGAAAATGATACTCTAAATTTTTAAGGATCATTTATTTGCTTAAAGATTTCTGCATTAGTAACATGCAAAATTGACTTTATTTGTACAATTTTAATGACAATTCGTGATTTACAGTATAAATTTACATATAACTTTGTAAATATTTGTGTTTACTTAAATGTATGTTTGGAAATATGTTAAACAGGTAGATAAATGCACTGATTAACAAATACATAAAACTAGCAACAAAGAAATCACATTTCTATCAATTTTTATTTTGTAGGCTTTGAGGATTATAAAAAGTTCGAAGAAGACAACAAGCACTCACAACATCAGTTTCTGTGTAAAACATGTCTGCAAGAACAAGCCTGCATCACCTTTATACCCTGTGGTCACCTTTCTGCTTGTCCTGTATGTTCACAAAAACTACAGAACTGTAATATTTGCCAGCAACATATTAAAGCCACAGTCAAGGCATTTGCTTTTAAAAAATTACATTCCTGACCCCCATTCACACTATCTTATAGTTGGACCCATTGTTCCAATATGCAAAAACTGTTATTTCTATGTTTTACATTTTTAAGGCAAGGCAAACTTTGACATATAATTTCCAGGTGCTTTGGCCATTATAAGTCGACCCCCTTGTAAAAATACTGTAAGTAATTTCTTTATTATTCTTTCATGAGGTTTTTACATAAACTATACTGAGAAAATTGGTGTTTGTGTATTAGTTTCACATATATACTAATCAATCTGTAGATTGATAATCACACAATGTCTTTGTAAGTTGAAATTAAAATTTGATTTTAATATTCATAGTCAACAAGAAATTGCATATTTTGTACACTGAAACAGTTTCATTATTGATCACTAACTGCATTAGAATACAAAATCAGTATGTTTTCCTCACTACTCTTTTCCCTATAGTTCAGAAAAGGGCACGGTCAAGGTCGGGGTGACTGATAGAAGAAAAATGATTTCTGCACTAAGACATGAGTTCTACATACATGGTTGTGGATTATAATTTGCACTCAGGTTAAGGAAGAAGTTTATCAAATTTGAGGTCAAAAGTTCAAAGGTCAAATACAGGGTTGGATCTTTAATTTCTTGTACAAACAAATTCTTCATGCAAAGATGAAAAGCACAAAAAACTTTGAAAAGAAAGCCTTAAATCATGATACATGAACATTTTATTTGATGCATGTTTTAAATGCAGATTAACAGCAGTTTTGGAGCTAAGGCTAGTTCCTTATCCATTAACATACATTTATCTTAATAATCATGCTTTAAGGAAGAAATAGCAGATTTAGTACTCTAAAATACTTCATTACTGATCACTAACTTCCTTGGTACATAAATCTATGAGGTTTTGTGAGATTTATACTAATGTAGGTCTTATAATAGTGTTTCCCCACAGTGTAAAAAAGGGCAGAGGGCCAATGGAAAAGGGCGGGCTGGCTGTTCTAAACTAAAAGGTAGACAAATGTTTAAACATTTTACAGATTACTTTGTTTCACTTGCTAAATAACATAGAAATTTATTCAAAACAAGCATTAGTAATACTGAAAGATCCATTACCTTACAAAAATCAGGAGATTTATAATAAAAAATATGATCTTTCATGGGAAGCAGGATGTTTATAAAAGATAGCAGGATGCGCAAGAAATGCAGGGTGCATCGTCCTGCAATTTTTGTCTGCAGGTAACACGAATCAAGAGAGAGCGAGAGCGAGAGAGAATAATGATCTGGATGTAATATTATTTTTTATTTTAACATATTATATGCAATACATACTTTTTTGTTTACTTTATAATATCTTTGTTTGATATGCACATATATTTTGTATTCAGGTGTTGTATTCTATACTAAGTGAAATAAACCCACTTGACTTGACTAGCTTAGCTGCGATTTTGGTTTCATTTGCTTGCCAGAAGGCAGAGTACTATCTTGTGATGTTGTTCATCCACCCATCTGTTAGCAAGTTCAGTACAATAAATTGATTTCTCCAACATCTAGGGGATGTGGATGATTTGCACGTAGGGTCAGGAAAACGCCCATTAATTTTAGGGACAAATGATCAAAGGTTTAGGTAAGTGTGATTGAAAGGGAAAAAAAAAATGGTTTCTGCACAAAACCATTACTTCTACATCAGATACTAAGATCAACTTTTGAGAATGACTTGCATATATGGGGTAAAGAGAAAGTCTATTGATTTTAAGGTAAAAAAGTCAAAGTTACAGTGACAGAAAGAAGAAACATGATTTTCACACAATAACATTAGTTCTACTTCTCAAACATGGACCAACATCATTTGTAATATGGATTGTACCGGGGGGGGGGGCAAAAAGCCTATTGATTTTAGGATCATAAAGTCAATGCCACTGTGACTAAACAAAGAATAAAGGTTTCTGTACAGTAACACTGGAACATTATAGATCTTGACAAATCTTTGTGAACTGTTTGACCAAACTTTATAGATGGCTTGCACTTTGGATAGTGAAGAACCCTATAGAATCTTGGGTCAAAGGTCAGAGGTTACAGTCATGTTAAGTCGAATAAGAAAATAGTAGTTTCTAGACTTAGTTGAAGACCGCAAATGTTAATGTCTAGGTCATTGAGAGCCGTTGGTCACTAATTTCCAAATTCAGCATGGGGTGGTCATATCCATGGTACTCTAGTTTGTATCTCAGAGGGAGCAGGTTTGGTCCGAGTTACCTCAGTACAAATAGGAAACAAGTATGATCTAACGAACTGTAAAGGTAGAGATGTAATTTCCTTTTTGTTTTATGTTTACCTTTTAAAGTTGGTATTGAACATAGACGATATTAAATCCACCATGAATAAGTACTGAACCAAGTGTTAAGGAAAACAGTTTGCAAGTAATTGTTTATTCTCAACAACATTTTATTTCCACTTTATTTTACACCTGGAACGGCTCAGTATGAATTAATCTGCAAGAGATATTGTTTCTTATCTTTTGGATAAAACATTATTGTTCTCTGTGTTTAGCATGACACAAAACATTTTACCCTACATGTTTTGAGTGTGCCAAAAATTACACTTCATCTCCAGAATGTACTGGATACTTCTCCCCACGACAGATACTGTTCACTCATATGATCAAAATTCTCTCTTATCCTGCTGTATGAGATATGTGGTACATACATGTATATGTCCTTCTTTTCCAAGGAGCACTTTATACATCTCATAAACCTTGAATAACCTGAAACATTTGGTTTTGAATGGTTCATCTATCTCGTTTGTTGTTTGTTCTCTCTGCCACTTATAATTTCTTATAAGTCTAAAACTTAAATGTACTTCTAGAATCCAGTATGATCTGGCCTGGGGATCGTAAAACTTATGAACTTTAGTTTGAGCATGACTTGCCACTGTCAACCAGTCAGAAATTACCTTTCAAAATAACTAAATTTTTGTTTGATAGAAACAGAATCTGAAGCCTAGGGAATTTATTACTCCAGGCCTAATTAGTTGAAGTTTAGCCGATTTAATTTTTTAAATTTATACTTCGAGACTTATGTTGGTGAAAATGGGGGCAAGGTCGCTTAAGTTTGAAACTTTTGAGCATGAAACTCGCACTGAAGATCAAAGTCTCAAAATAAAATGTGATACTTGGAGAACATCAAGATCAAATTAATTCAGCACAGGAAGGGACTCAAGATAACAAAGATCAGGAAAGTTTAATGATTCGAGCTTTACTTTGATTAAACTTATAAACTTTTAACGTTTCACCATGACATCGAGTGTTACTTAACATGTTGTACGGTGCCTGATCTTCGGTTTCTTGCAAGGATCATTCCTTGACACAGAGGGGAACAATCCAAATAATTTTTTTTTACACAGAAAGATATCCGGTGTAAAGGTGACTTTTGGTCAGGGTACCATCCCGACGACTACCTTACAAAGATTTTTGATACGGTCATATGTTTAAACAATACACTGAATGCGTATTTGGATTATTTTGCTTATTTTCAGTCGTATATAAAAGAAATATAATACTAGAGGAAAGAGTAATTTGCATGGGAAATAATAGATGTGTGTGTGTGTGTGTGTGTGTGTGTGTGTGTGTGTGTGTGTGTTTGAGAGAGAGAGAGAGAGCATTCAAGTTCACACTCCACACATTTAATTATTATATTTCCTATCTAAATATTTTGGTATTATAATATTGATAAGAAAATGCTGAACCAAATATTGTCAGATGTTAATTTAATGTGTACAACTGCGACGAGTTTTCCCTATATCTTAAAAACCTACCACGGTGAGAATCCTATTTTACTAAAAGCTAATTATGATAACATTATCGAATATTGACGTGTACAGCGTAAAATGTCTGAGTTCAACATAGCCAAATATAAAATCACAATTTTTTGCAGAACTAACAAGACAAAGACAAGAGACTGAAGCAACTGTAATTAGAGCAATTAAATTTTGCGAATAGTTAACAAGAAGAAGACGAGTTTGAAGCAACTAATTTATTTAAATTGTTAAGAAGACAAAGACGAGAGATCGAAGCAATTAAAGACTAAACTATATATTTAATGGCACTGGGACGTAATAACGTAATAAAAACATGTACTATGTGGCAGAATCTGCCATTATGGATTATGAATAGCAGGTCTTGGTGGCGAGCCTTTGTCGGGACCAGTTTGTGCGCAAGAATTGTTAGCAATCTCTCTCTCTCTCTCAATCTCTCTCTCTCTGTGACACACAAGTTAAGTAACTACCTGGTAAAATATCTGCACTCTGCAAGCAAACAAAATAACAAAATATAAATATCTGCACTCTGCACACAATCATTGCTGCGTTCTGCTGACAAATAAAATATATGTATTCAGCAACAAATAAAATATCTGCACTCTGCTGACAAGATATATTTATTAGACGTCTTCAGTCAAATACTGGGAAATAATTCTGTCATATTCTTCCAGTGCTGTTTTGCTGGCTACAGACCTGCACATGGCTGCCTCGTCTTGCATACCTAGCATCAAAAATATTTTTTGAAAGACGTAATGAAATTTCTGTTGTCCTGGCAAGTTGAGTGTGACGAAACTGCCGAAGATTTTATTAAACAGCGCTTTTGTTTTCTTCGTACGGTAAGTTAAATCACGCCACCTTAATTCTGACATGATATTTTCAAGTATATATCTGCAGTCTGGTATTATAACGCTAGTAAACGTTGTCAATATAATTGTATAATCATAGTCAAGAACAATTGCCGCTTCATTCTCATCTGAGCCGTACATTTATTTTATCAGGCAAGGTTATATATTTTCAGATAATATTGTTTATATCTTGGACGTCTACTTGGAGCGACCAGTCCATCATGATGCTAAATTTCACCTAGATCTTATTGCAGTATCACTAACAGGCAACCTTGAAATACAACTGTTGTAAAAGCCGTGGATAGAGTACGTGAAATTTCTCACACAAATTTTACTGACAAAAAGATAGCGATGCGAGCTCTAGTCACGTGGCCAGGTCTACATCTGCTATTGTAGCAATTTGCTGATGCATCATAGCGTGGTTTAGGCCAAGCGTGGCTTGAATTAAGAAAATATTTTATTTGCGGCTCTTGGAATTATCAATTAGTGAGATAATCTGCCTATTATATATAATAAGCACAAGCAAGATCTGGGGGGTGGGGGCAGGCCTTTGTTACGACAAAACGTTCATTATCAAACCAAGCAAGCTACTGCCTTATGATATTTTGATTACGACAGCTGAGCCAGGTACTAAAAATCAGTTTGGTGTTGTTTAACGCCATTTCTCAGCTCAAGGTAAGATTTACATGGCTGCCAGTATAAATGATGGAGGAGAACCCAAGGAAACCACGGTAAGAACTACCGTCACACGGTCAGCTACTGGCAAGCTTTTGTCAAGTGAGCTGCATTTGCATCGTGGTATGAGTTTTCTGTTGGCATCCGCGTTGTGTTTACAAAGGCAGACAACACTTAAACTGAAGCACATTTTATTTCTAAGTCAGTGCGAGCATTTGACAACGAAATACCTGATCATAAATGTTTCAGCTCCTCAGAGACAAAGTGGATATATCAACGTGTGGGCTCTGGTTGGGTTCACAGGGCCTCGTATCATTGCTTACACTTTACCTGTCATACATTTACTATATAATAACTACTAGTACATGTATGACAGGTAAATTGTAAGCAACGATACGAGCCCTGTGGTTGGGTTTTGCTTAGCGTTTGTTTTTTCAAGAAGTGTTGCAAGCACGTCAAAATACAATCCACTGCGAGGTCGAGAATACTTGGAGGTACCTGCAATAATTAAGGCTAGCAAAAGTTGTATTAATATTCAGAATAATGATGCGAATTGTTTCATGTGGGCTGTGCACTGTATCCTTTGGCAAAACATTCTGAGTGAGCAAGCATGCCCCCTATCACAGTATTATATATATACTAATCAATCTGTAGATTGATAATCACACAATGTCTTTGTAAGTTGAAATTAAAATTTGATTTTAATATTCATAGTCAACAAAAAATTGCATATTTTGTACATTGAAACAGTTTCATTATTGATCACTAACTGCATTAGAATACAAAATCAGTATGTTTTCCTCACTACTCTTTTCCCTATAGTTCAGAAAAGGGCACGGTCAAGGTCGGGGTGACTGATAGAAGAAAAATGATTTCTGCACTAAGACATGAGTTTTACATACATGGTTGTGGATTATAATTTGCACTCAGGTTAAGGAAGAAGTTTATCAAATTTGAGGTTAAAAGTTCAAAGGTCAAATACAGGGTTGGATCTTTAATTTCTTGTACAAACAAATTCTTCATGCAAAGATGAAAAGCACAAAAAACTTTGAAAAGAAAGCCTTAAATCATGCTACATGAACATTTTATTTGATGCATGTTTTAAATGTAGATTAACAGCAATTTTGGAGCTAAGGCTAGTTCCTTATCCATTAACATACATTTATCTTAATAATCATGCTTTAAGGAAGAAATAGCAGATTTAGTACTCTAAAATATTTCATTACTGATCACTAACTTCCTTGGTACATAAATCTATGAGGTTTTGTGAGATTTATACTAATGTAGGTCTTATAATAGTGTTTCCCACAGTGTAAAAAAGGGCAGAGGGCCAATGGAAAAGGGCGGGCTGGCTGTTCTAAACTAAAAGGTAGACAAATGTTTAAACATTTTACAGATTACTTTGTTTCACTTGCTAAATAACATAGAAATTTATTCAAAACAAGCATTAGTAATACTGAAAGATCCATTACCTTACAAAAATCAGGAGATTTATAATAAAAATATGATCTTTCATGGGAAGCAGGATGTTTATAAAAGATAGCAGGATGCTCAAGAAATGCAGGGTGCATCGTCCTGCAATTTTTGTCTGCAGGTAACACAAATCAAGAGAGAGCGAGAGCGAGAGAGAATAATGATCTGGATGTAATATTATTTTTTATTTTAACATATTATATGCAATACATACTTTTTTGTTTACTTTATAATATCTTTGTTTGATATGCACGTATATTTTGTATTCAGGTGTTGTATTCTATACTAAGTGAAATAAACCCACTTGACTTGACTAGCTTAGCTGCGATTTTGGTTTCATTTGCTTGCCAGAAGGCAGAGTACTATCTTGTGATGTTGTTCATCCACCCATCTGTTAGCAAGTTCAGTACAATAAATTGATTTCTCCAACATCTAGGGGATGTGGATGATTTGCACGTAGGGTCAGGAAAACGCCCATTAATTTTAGGGACAAATGATCAAAGGTTTAGGTAAGTGTGATTGAAAGGGAAAAAAAAAATGGTTTCTGCACAAAACCATTACTTCTACATCAGATACTAAGATCAACTTTTGAGAATGACTTGCATATATGGGGTAAAGAGAAAGTCTATTGATTTTAAGGTAAAAAAGTCAAAGTTACAGTGACAGAAAGAAGAAACATGATTTTCACACAATAACATTAGTTCTACTTCTCAAACATGGACCAACATCATTTGTAATATGGATTGTACGGGGGAGGGGGGCAAAAAGCCTATTGATTTTAGGATCATAAAGTCAATGCCACTGTGACTAAACGAAGAATAAAGGTTTCTGTACAGTAACACTGGAACATTATAGATCTTGACAAATCTTTGTGAACTGTTTGACCAAACTTTATAGATGGCTTGCACTTTGGATAGTGAAGAACCCTATAGAATCTTGGGTCAAAGGTCAGAGGTTACAGTCATGTTAAGTCGAATAAGAAAATAGTAGTTTCTAGACTTAGTTGAAGACCGCAAATGTTAATGTCCAGGTCATTGAGAGCCGTTGGTCACTAATTTCCAAATTCAGCATGGGGTGGTCATATCCATGGTATTCTAGTTTGTATCTCAGAGGGAGCAGGTTTGGTCCGAGTTACCTCAGTACAAATAGGAAACAAGTATGATCTAATGAACTGTAAAGGTAGAGATGTAATTTCCTTTTTGTTTTATGTTTACCTTTTAAAGTTGGTATTGAACATAGACGATATTAAATCCACCATGAATAAGTACTGAACCAGGTGTTAAGGAAAACAGTTTGCAAGTAATTGTTTATTCTCAACAACATTTTATTTCCACTTTATTTTACACCTGGAACGGCTCAGTATGAATTAATCTGCAAGAGATATTGTTTCTTATCTTTTGGATAAAACATTATTGTTCTCTGCGTTTAGCATGACACAAAACATTTTACCCTACATTTTTTGAGTGTGCCAAAAATTACACTTCATCTCCAGAATGTACTGGATACTTCTCCCCACGACAGATACTGTTCACTCATATGATCAAAATTCTCTCTTATCCTGCTGTATGAGATATGTGGTACATACATGTATATGTCTTTCTTTTCCAAGGAGCACTTTATACATCTCATAAACCTTGAATAACCTGAAACATTTGGTTTTGAATGGTTCATCTATCTCGTTTGTTGTTTGTTCTCTCTGCCACTTATAATTTCTTATAAGTCTAAAACTTAAATGTACTTCTAGAATCCAGTATGATCTGGCCTGGGGATCGTAAAACTTATGAACTTTAGTTTGAGCATGACTTGCCACTGTCAACCAGTCAGAAATTACCTTTCAAAATAACTAAATTTTTGTTTGATAGAAACAGAATCTGAAGCCTAGGGAATTTATTACTCCAGGCCTAATTAGTTGAAGTTTAGCCGATTTAATTTTTTAAATTTATACTTCGAGACTTATGTTGGTGAAAATGGGGGCAAGGTCGCTTAAGTTTGAAACTTTTGAGCATGAAACTCGCACTGAAGATCAAAGTCTCAAAATAAAATGTGATACTTGGAGAACATCAAGATCAAATTAATTCAGCACAGGAAGGGACTCAAGATAACAAAGATCAGGAAAGTTTAATGATTCGAGCTTTACTTTGATTAAACTTATAAACTTTTAACGTTTCACCATGACATCGAGTGTTACTTAACATGTTGTACGGTGCCTGATCTTCGGTTTCTTGCAAGGATCATTCCTTGACACAGAGGGGAACAATCCAAATAATTTTTTTTTACACAGAAAGATATCCGGTGTAAAGGTGACTTTTGGTCAGGGTACCATCCCGACGACTACCTTACAAAGATTTTTGATACGGTCATATGTTTAAACAATACACTGAATGCGTATTTGGATTATTTTGCTTATTTTCAGTCGTATATAAAAGAAATATAATACTAGAGGAAAGAGTAATTTGCATGGGAAATAATAGATGTGTGTGTGTGTGTGTGTGTGTGTGTGTGTGTGTGTGTGTGTGTTTGAGAGAGAGAGAGAGAGCATTCAAGTTCACACTCCACACATTTAATTATTATATTTCCTATCTAAATATTTTGGTATTATAATATTGATAAGAAAATGCTGAACCAAATATTGTCAGATGTTAATTTAATGTGTACAACTGCGACGAGTTTTCCCTATATCTTAAAAACCTACCACGGTGAGAATCCTATTTTACTAAAAGCTAATTATGATAACATTATCGAATATTGACGTGTACAGCGTAAAATGTCTGAGTTCAACATAGCCAAATATAAAATCACAATTTTTTGCAGAACTAACAAGACAAAGACAAGAGACTGAAGCAACTGTAATTAGAGCAATTAAATTTTGCGAATAGTTAACAAGAAGAAGACGAGTTTGAAGCAACTAATTTATTTAAATTGTTAAGAAGACAAAGACGAGAGATCGAAGCAATTAAAGACTAAACTATATATTTAATGGCACTGGGACGTAATAACGTAATAAAAACATGTACTATGTGGCAGAATCTGCCATTATGGATTATGAATAGCAGGTCTTGGTGGCGAGCCTTTGTCGGGACCAGTTTGTGCGCAAGAATTGTTAGCAATCTCTCTCTCTCTCTCAATCTCTCTCTCTCTGTGACACACAAGTTAAGTAACTACCTGGTAAAATATCTGCACTCTGCAAGCAAACAAAATAACAAAATATAAATATCTGCACTCTGCACACAATCATTGCTGCGTTCTGCTGACAAATAAAATATATGTATTCAGCAACAAATAAAATATCTGCACTCTGCTGACAAGATATATTTATTAGACGTCTTCAGTCAAATACTGGGAAATAATTCTGTCATATTCTTCCAGTACTGTTTTGCTGGCTACAGACCTGCACATGGCTGCCTCGTCTTGCATACCTAGCATCAAAAATATTTTTTGAAAGACGTAATGAAATTTCTGTTGTCCTGGCAAGTTGAGTGTGACGAAACTGCCGAAGATTTTATTAAACAGCGCTTTTGTTTTCTTCGTACGGTAAGTTAAATCACGCCACCTTAATTCTGACATGATATTTTCAAGTATATATCTGCAGTCTGGTATTATAACGCTAGTAAACGTTGTCAATATAATTGTATAATCATAGTCAAGAACAATTGCCGCTTCATTCTCATCTGAGCCGTACATTTATTTTATCAGGCAAGGTTATATATTTTCAGATAATATTGTTTATATCTTGGACGTCTACTTGGAGCGACCAGTCCATCATGATGTTAAATTTCACCTAGATCTTATTGCAGTATCACTAACAGGCAACCTTGAAATACAACTGTTGTAAAAGCCGTGGATAGAGTACGTGAAATTTCTCACACAAATTTTACTGACAAAAAGATAGCGATGCGAGCTCTAGTCACGTGGCCAGGTCTACATCTGCTATTGTAGCAATTTGCTGATGCATCATAGCGTGGTTTAGGCCAAGCGTGGCTTGAATTAAGAAAATATTTTATTTGCGGCTCTTGGAATTATCAATTAGTGAGATAATCTGCCTATTATATATAATAAGCACAAGCAAGATCTGGGGGGTGGGGGCAGGCCTTTGTTACGACAAAACGTTCATTATCAAACCAAGCAAGCTACTGTCTGATGATATTTTGATTACGACAGCTGAGCCAGGTACTAAAAATCAGTTTGGTGTTGTTTAACGCCATTTCTCAGCTCAAGGTAAGATTTACATGGCTGCCAGTATAAATGATGGAGGAGAACCCAAGGAAACCACGGTAAGAACTACCGTCACACGGTCAGCTACTGGCAAGCTTTTGTCAAGTGAGCTGCATTTGCATCGTGGTATGAGTTTTCTGTTGGCATCCGCGTTGTGTTTACAAAGGCAGACAACACTTAAACTGAAGCACATTTTATTTCTAAGTCAGTGCGAGCATTTGACAACGAAATACCTGATCAAAAATGTTTGAGCTCGCTCAGAGACAAAGTGGATATATCAACGTGTGGGCTCTGGTTGGGTTCACAGGGCCTCGTATCATTGCTTACAATTTACCTGTCATACATTTACTATATAATAACTACTAGTACATGTATGACAGGTAAATTGTAAGCAACGGTACGAGCCCTGTGGTTGGGTTTTGGTTAGCGTTTGTTTTTTCAAGAAGTGTTGCAAGCACGTCAAAATACAATCCACTGCGAGGTCTAGAATACTTGGAGGTACCTGCAATAATTAAGGCTAGCAAAAGTTGTATTAATATTCAGAATAATGATGCGAAATGTTTCATGTGGGCTGTGCACTGTATCCTTTGGCAAAACATTCTGAGTGAGCAAGCATGCCCCCTATCACAGTAGATTAAATTTGTCTGCGATACATTTTCCTATGTAGGTAAATGACGTGTCAAAATTTGAAAGAAATAAATATTATCTAAGTAAATGTTTTTGGTACTAGTGAAAACAAAAACATCTATCCACTGTATATTTCTTCAGTGGTATCTGATGGCAAAAATGTTGCTGAAGTTGATTTGCTCTAAGTACACGGCGGCACCATGGACGGCCACTATGTTTGTATTAAAACTTTCTCAGCTCTGATGTGCGGCCAATAAAAACAAGAACAACGGCAAAACAGTATTGCAGAAAGTGTCTCCACAGTTCTTCAAACGAAGAGTTACTTCGTTAGCAGGGCAGAGACTGTATCAACGTCGTGAGAGCTATCATGCCTGATAAAAATAATAACATATCGAAATTTGAAAACTTAAGTCGTATGACATTTGTACCATTTATAATATGCACTTATTTTGAGTCGCAGATTGTTCCGATATCAGGCGCAGATTGCAATCATGCTAAATCTTCTACAAGAAAATACCAAAATCATGTCGCAAATGGCTACGCTTACAAAGTCGTCTGTATCAACAATTTGCTAAACAAGCTTATAAAATTATATCGCGGAAAATTGTTGAGAACATTTAGAGCCTGCTAAGATAGTTATCTTAATCATAATCCATGTGCAAAAATAATTTATGATGCAGACGACCGAGATTTTTCATGTCTTCTTCTCTGTGTTCTATTTGCTAGCGGCCTCTGGGTGAGATCAAAGTCAGAGATCACTGTCATTTCATGAGTAGATACTGAGGTGCATCATATAATAAATTTAATCTGAAATCGAGGACGCCAGAATTTATTCCAGTAGTATTTCATAAATCAGAGGATACAACTCATACCTCATCGTGAGATATTTCGAAAAAATCGAACAGAAGATAACTTGCGTACCAATACTGTTTTACTGACAGCATGCAATTTACAAACACTTCGTTGAGGACATCGTGAGTAAAATTTGGATGAGATCGCGCTGCCAACAAAAGATGAATTATATATCAAGTTAGATGGCACTAATATTTCTGATGGAGACTACGCCCACGCAGCCAGTGTTGGGATATATTTGAAATAAAAACGCTAGGCCAGTATTATGATCGGTATTTAAAATCAGACGTGCTGCTGCTTGCTGAGGTGTTTTAAACATTTAGTGACCTTTTTCGTATTACAGCTTGGATCCTGCATGGTAGCATTCTTGCCCAGGGATCTCATGGGACGCAACTCTCGAGCTGATAAATAAAATCAGCTGAAGTTGGTTATTAATATCGACCTGTAAAATTTTATCGAGTATCTGAGGTGGAATTTCTGTCATTACGAAACGACATGTTGTGGCCAACAAGAAGTATCTGCCTGGATACGATGAAACGCAGGCGACAAAATACATGACATATTTTAATTCTAAGAAACTTTATGGATGGGCTTTATCTCAGAAGTTTCATGTTAGCGATTTCTCCTGGATACCACCATAAAATTTTGCATAAAATACCCAAACATGATATGGCTATAACAATACAGGTTTCTTGATCGAGGTGAATTTAGAATATCCAGCAGAGTTACATGACGCGCACAACAATTATTCTCTGACACCAGAAAGTATTCTTGTTGATGATAACATGCTATGTACGTACTTTGCAGTACTTAAAAAAAATAAATAAACTTGACGTTGGCAATTTTAGGATGCCAAAATTGATTTAAAATAAACTTGAAAAAACGAGTTACGTTATCTACTACAAAATTCTGAGACTTGTCTCGACTTGGTGTTGTAGCTGATCAGAATTCATTGCGTTTTAAAATTTAAGCAGGTAGATCGGCAGATATCTTATATTGATTTTAATACGAGCAAGAAAGCAACGAATTTGATTTAGATTTCTTCAAGCTCAGTGAAAATTTTGTATTGGGCAAATCAATGGAGAATTTCAAAAAACGCGTCGACATAGAACTTGTAAATGACGTAGCACGGCGTTACAATCTAGTGACCGACCCCGATAAGAACTTGGTCGTGGTCGATATGAATAAATACAATCCGATAGGCCTCTCTATGTTGGATTCGCCGTACATGAGTTGCCAAAGTACTGCATATGTGACTTTCATTATAATAGATCAAGATGAAATATAGCGAACAAACCATGCAGTTGCTGACAGACACGGACGAGTTATCTTATAAGATAACAGCAGAAAATGTTTACGACGATATAATTGCAATGCTAGAATTTTTGATATTTTAGTTGTCCTCGTGATGAAAGTAATCCATCCAGCAAGTACTATGATGAAAGCAATAAAACAATCGCTGGAAAATGCAAGGGGAACACATGGAAAAAATCTAAGAAGTAATTACGCCAAGATCTAATAATTAAACTTGCAGGACAACTTGGAAAAGTGAGCCAAGGGAATTAGGAAAATGTTCTGGGGAAAAACAACGTCAAAATGAATTCTTTCAGAGTGGACCACCACGTTCTAAATAAGATCACACTACGACGATTTATCCAGGAAGATGACATTCATATTAGAGCACATGGACAGTTTAGAAATAAGCCTTCAGATATGATACCGCAAGATGTTCTTGAGGAACTAAACTTGATCTAGATAAAATAAGACTGCTATTATTTCCGAAATATATTACAGAAGATTCTACGACTATTATACAAAGTTGAAAGTATATTTAACGTTTTCTTTAGCATATGGCAGCAGTATTTGTACCTAGAGACAATCCTGCTTTTGATATGGATGCAAAGCATTCTTGCACCTGTGTTTTCCAATTAGTTGCTGCTACAGGTCTCGTTTTTTGTTTTAAAATACTAACGTCGCCGTTTCTAGTCTGTTATCTGTCTTGTTGCCATTTATATGATCTATAACAAGATTGTCTGAAATCAAGCCATAGTTAAATTCGTAGACAAATTCTGTGCACTTTCATTTTTTGGCGCTATATCAGATCCAGAAACTCCACCAGTAATATAGCCAACGTCGAAGATCATGCTTTCTGGCGTGTTTTATCTCACCACGCCTATTTACTTCATAATTGTTGTAGATGTATGCATTCTCCTAGCCATGATTGTAATACAATCCTTCCTCTAATTGTACGTTCGAGATCGAGATCGATCGATCGAGAGACAGATAGAGAGAGAGAGAGAGAGAGGAGTGAGACACCAACCCTCCAAGCAAACAAAGAAACAAACAACAAAACACGGAAGAATATTAAACAAGGCAGCAACCACAGATGGATGCAGCGTCTACTGAGAAAAAGCGTACCAGACGTTGCGAAATGGCAGGTAAGAGCTTTTTCTTATCCCGCAGAAACAAATTAAGATAGAGTGCGGGCTTGAGCCAATGTATTCTCTGCGAGACACATTTTGAAGTGAATATTTCTTGCCTGCTGCAATCGATATTGGGTGCTCGGATTAGCCGTGCTATCTTCTTATGTTTTCCTAATTCACCAATCAAATTATTTGCCTGTCGTGATACCGCTGCTAAGTTCTCGATCCTGTTGTCCAACTTGTTGCCATTGACATGGTCTATGATAATGTCTTATGGTATCATACCATGTCTACACTTGTAGATTAATATGTGGGCACTAAGTACTTTCTGGCATCTTCATATGTTAGAGAATGCAATCAGAAATGTGTCTAACATCTACTTGCTCATGTGGCTCGTATACATTGCAAATTTTATGTTCTCCCCAGGCCATGCTTTACAAGATTCACTCTCTAATTGTAGAATCGCTAGCATCTTGTTTGAAATCAATATGGATACCACTAATCTCTTCCCAAAGCTTATACCTGAAAAGTTTATATATATATATATATATATATATATATATATATATATATATATATATATATATATATATATATATATATATATATATATATCAGTCTTCGGGAAATCAATTTCAGTTGTGTTGCAGGTAATATCTTTGTTTTGTTTCAAGTATTCATTGGAATAATAAAGTGCTCTTTGGTTATTTTCGGATTAAATCACTATTTTGGAACTATTGTGAATTAATTCAAGCACACTTTGGATTATATCATTGTGATACATCAAGACTGTTAGTACATCAATACTATACCAGGTTATTGGAACATCAGCATTTTCAAGATTAGAATTCATTCGGAACACCACTTAAATTAATTCGGAATACTCTATACTTTTAGGACTATTTGGGATTCAATTCACAATACTGCAAGTTATTTTTAAATTTTTACTTGTATTCTACAGAAATAAATTATTTGTTGAATTTTGCAAACTTGTTGGTTTTCGCTCTTTTCTGCTAT
>JAECUM010004308.1:0-17747 GCA_016617855.1 Megalonaias nervosa | reverse complement strand
GGGTTGTCTGTACGTGTAGGTCTTATTTTAGTGACCAATCAGATTCTGTTTTGCCTTATAAGAATTCCTAGATATCCGTAACCGAAACTCTAAGAAATCAAAGGCTGATTGGTCTTGTGACCTGGAATCTCATTAGGTTTATTTTTAGTTTGCGATTGTGTCTTTTGGAATGGCCCCTGTGTGGGGTACCCCTTTAGTGAAGTCACAAGGTCACGACCCCATATCACCCCCCGCTGTATATTTTGATGAGATGATATGATGATGAGATGATAATGAGATGATATGATGAAATGCCGTCTTCACGCTAGCACACCAACCCATAACGATCAACCAATGGGTTATTCAAAAAAGTGAATCCACCACGTGTTGACGTAGTGGATTGGTGTACTCTGAAGACGGGGGTGGCTGGAGCCCCCAATAAATTATAAATTTTGGCATAAAATCGCCCCCCGCAGATAATTTATCCTTCTTGGGTTTCGAACCATGACCCTCCGGATGAGTTTCTACACGCTATCAACTGAGCTATCGGACCTTGTTATAAATACATATTGAAAAAGTTAGTATGTGTTTACCAATGTGTCAGTCATATCGTTATTCCTAAAAACTACAATATTCTTAGCAAAAACCACATTTTTCTGTCTAAAATGAGATTTTATATTTCTAGTTTCCAAAATATATATAATTCTGTATAACACTGAGTCTATGCGTGGGCCGTAACAGCGGATATTGATTTAGTTATATAGCGGTTCTTAAAATAACTTTACGCACAGCTGTTATGGAATAATCAATATGCAGCCACAGCTTTCTAGATTTCATTGTGTACGGATTTTATGTAAACAAAAGAATATAAACATCCGGATATTTTTTTTTGTTATAAATACGCATTATGATAACGCTCTATGAGCGTACATACAGGTTTATATTCAGTTCTTCGTTCCTCGTGTCCAGAATTTTATTATTTTGGTCTGTAAGTTTAAAGTGTATTCTTGTCAGAAATGGATTATGAACTCGCAGGTAAACGGGATTAATTGGTTCAATTACAATTAACCACCCTGGTGGATCTTTAGGGCTAAAACTGAATAATATGTACCCTTGCTGAGCTTGGCTAGATTTAGAAAGATCTACCTGATAGCTACCTTCAATAACATCACATACCAGATTGACTGCAATAACTGATGTTATGTTTACAATGCCTGGCGATATATGTCTACCGGCACCAAAGGGATTGTTATTGTGTTTTAGTATAACCGGTGGTGGGGCTATTTTTTTTCACGATTCAATTACTCCCGGATAATATTCTTCAATAAGATCACTTAATGATTTCTTCATTTCAGCGTTATTTAAATCTGGTATAACAAATGTTTGTAAATCTTTTTCTGTTATTTTATAATGATTAAGAAATACTTGTTTAGATTCTGGATTTGTAAAAAAGTTTCCATCGAGTTTAGTCGCGGGGTTTATAATACTTCGATTGGCGATGTATAAATCGAATAAGATACCATTCAAGTGTTTTATTGACTCAATTATTTGCTGCTTTACACTTTCATTATAATGTTGTGATAATGAAATAAGTAAATTTCTTAAATCATTAAACGTTTTATCGTATTCAGGTTTAATAGTATCAAAAAAATATTTAATAAATCTTACATCAACAGTATAGTTATTAATATTCGTCCTGGTGTCTGTGTTAACAATAAATAATGCTTTATACAACCTGGGGATCTTTTTACCATCAAAATCGGTAAAGTAAAATCTATCGTCGTTTGAATCAAATTCAAAATTTATATACCCCCATGGGTATATATATCGATGTTCTGGATCTTTAATGAATTTTTCTTCACTCGTTTTAAACTCATTTTTAGTTGGTTCTGAAACTCCATTATAAACAGGTGCGACTTCAGGCCATCCTAACACGGATCTAATCGAACTCTGATAAATATCTACGAGGTAATGAGGAGAATTTATTTCAATCGCCGCTGATAGTGTTGGTTCATGAACAGTTATTGCAATTTTAGATTCTTTCCCTGTGATAGATTTAATTCTGCGTTGGAATTCATCATTAATCTGTTCTATTTGATAACTGCCCGTTGAAATTCCAACAATCTGCCAGTCAGGTGTTCCATCAGGTTTATTTTTATTCGCAAATACCAGTGAATTATTTGGTTGTTGTCCACCAAACGGTTTTGATCTAATATTAGGCCAACTATAATAAACTCGTAATTGCGCTAATGCTATTTCCTTTGCTGGAATTGCAGTCGGAAAATTAACGCTAAATTCAGGATTGGTTGAACTTAATGATATCATAGTAGTTTTGACGGCGTTGTATTAGCTACGATCTGCTGAAGTAATTGCGACTATGACATTATTATTATCGTTATTATTTAATTCTCCATCTTTCCGTTATTATCACTAGCGATTATGAATGCTTCATCGTAGGTTTTCATTATCGTTACGAACTCCTCATCGGATATTTTACCATCACTGAGATACGCTGAAATATACGAGCATAATTTAGTGTATGCGGCTGTTGCTGTGTGCAATTTCATTATGTACTCGTTTAGTTTATTATTCGTACACGTAGATATTTTCTTAGCGATAATACTGAAAATACCTGCGCATGTTGTTGCCGTTGAAACTATAATTGTTACAACTGCAGGCGCTGTCATCGTTATTGTTGATAGTAATAATCCAGTTCCAGCAATAACAGCAGAAACCGAGTATACCATTATATCAATAACAACCATACGACGACGATATTTTTTTACCTTTATCGTGTAATCGTCGATGATATTTTTTAGTTTGGTTTGACACTCACATACTTGAGCGTATCTGTGACGTTGAACGTCGATAAATGACTCTTGATTCATTATACTTATCTAGGTAACTAATTGAGGAGTTTCAGCTACAAACTCAATACACCACCAATAAGTCGCTGCGGTTAACTTTTTATCATTCGCTATCAGCATAAACGTTTCCTCGACATCTTTGTTTAACACTATAGACACAATTCCAGAAAAATCATCGGTTGAATGACGCCATGGAAATGTGGTAAATATACTGAATTTTGCACTGCTAAACACAGATAATCTGTATACACCAGTAACCTCTGCAGTGTGTTTAAAAGTGTTATTTTCCTGCGACCATGTTGCTTTTCCTGATGCTACCGTATATACTATGTTAATGATCTGCTTGTGTGGAATTTTAACGAGATTAGTTTTTTGAATAATATTAGGAATGCCACTAATAATATCGTTGAGTTTTGTGTTAATGTTAGCGAGATTAATAATAACAGTTGGTGGAGTTCCAAAAAAGTCATTAATATTTTTGTTTACATTTCTACGAAAATTTAGAAATGTTTGTACATGATTAAAATATTCAGTTCTAAATGCAGCAATTCCATCATTGATAGTCGTTAATGAAGTAGTTATTGGAATTTCCCTATCATCGACGTATTTCTTCGTTGCAGCGTCGAAATCTGTTTCTGGTGTTCTGAGATTATTAATACCATTATTATTCATGTCGAGAAATGCACGCATTATACCACCGCGCACTGACACGTATTTGGATTCTTGATCATCGACGTATTTTTTTGTTGCTGCGTCTGTATCTGCGATTGGATCTCCAAGATATGTAATTTTTCTTCCTGACATAATAATGTCACCGGTAAATACATCACCAGTTTTCTTAACATAATCGTTAACCGATTTACCGGAATCCTGTATTTTACCCTGATCAGTAAAAGTAACGATATTATTAACAACCGCATTTGGAATTCGTATAAGTACATCTAGTAGTTGTATATTACTCGTTTTTAATCGTCCTTGTTTGTCCTGAAAAACGACGACTTCATTTTGATCCACACTTGTAATATTTAATAAATCATCGATTTCATTTCTGAGCTGATCAAGAGTTGCATATTTAGATAAATCGAACTTCTCCTTATCTTTGCGAGTAGATCTTCCATAAATATCTACCATTATATTTACTGATATCAGTTTAAGTGTTATGACGTAGTGTAGTGAACGCGTGTACGACTTTATGAGGCGGTGCTGTTGATTTTGATATAGCATCAAGCACAGCGAGGGTTTCACGACCGCATTTTGGAGGATCAGTTATATTTTGTGTTGGTAGCGTTGAATACCAGATTGGAATATCACCGGTAACGTACTCTAAAAATTCTTTTGGTGGTGCTAATCCATACGAATCGAAATAAATAATTCCACGTGGATCAATTGCATATCCTACCCAGTGCGTGCCTGGGCCAGGGTTTTTATCGAGATTAATGATACCAGTTTCAGAACTGCTAGCAGTTCTTGGTAATTGATCGCGCATAAAAACACCTCTGAAATTTTTTATTTTTAATTGCTTAGCAGCATTAAGTAAATCAAAATTGGACATAGGTGATATTAGTAAACTGTCCCTGGTAATCTTAGACCCTTTCCGTACCATGAATGTGGAGTCCCTGGTAATCTTAAACCTCTTCCCTTTTTTTTGATTCCTTGTCCGGTTGCTTTCTTTAATGCCATTCCAGCAGCTGTTCCAACAGCACCTAACGCAGCTGCCTTTGCAACAGCTGGTGCTGCAGCTGCTATTAATGCTGGTATAGCTGCGAGAAGTGGAAATATACCACCCGATTTAGCGATGTCCTTGATGGCGCCCGCAGAAAGATTAAGTTTGACGCCTTTATTTGATTTTTTAGCGTCGTTGAAGTTTTTAAACTGACGCTCGGTCAACGATAGTTTATTTGCACCGGTCATCTGTTCTCGCTTTAGCGATATTTTTATTCCATAATTATTTTTTGATGCTGATTGCAGCTTTTTGATCTGACCAGGAGGCAGACTCACACTAACGTGATGATATAACATTATTAATATTATGAAAGATCTAATTACATATTTTCTACTGTGGCATCAATAACTCTCATTCGTCCACCAACACCTTCGAGTAACATCGATTTATCGCTGAGTATAACAGCAATTGCTCTGTAATTAGGGATAGCTCCAACATTTCTATTAACACGAGCTCGAAAATGAATATCTACAACAGATTGTCTGGTTAAATCTAAATGTTCTAGTGAAAAGTAATAAATCGGATACAGCGATGTAAAATCTAGCTGCGACATTTTTAAACCAGTATCAACATTTTGATCACGTCCCATGAACGACATTAATCGATGATATGCACGTGCTACATGATTATCTTCAAAATTCAGTAATATATCCTCGGATGGTTCTTGATGTCCATTAATCCTTAATGAAACCTCAGAAACACCGAGTTTGTCAAATATCATTATACTTTCATCTTGATTGTTTATTCGTGCAACATCTTGAAACGCAATAAATATATGTCGCGGTGCAGAAACACCTTGCTGAGAAGCTATTTGCCACGTAAATAAACCATTAATATTACTCTGGATAGCATCTGTGGTCATAGTCAACCATGACAATGTTGATTTACCGCCTTGACTCATAAAAGATAACAACCGGTCTTCTTCAGATATTGACGGAGTCATCACTGGCATCCACAGGGAAAGTTTTGTTAGTACTACTTTACCAGGATCACCAATGGGTTTCCATATTGCATCATTATCATCGCCTTTTCGTACAAGTACAACCGTATGTTTGGCTCCGAAAATAACTTTTCTGACATTTCTACAGAATCTAAAGATATGTGACAGTGGAATCGCACATGAAAATGCTCTCCTATCACCTTTTAACATCGATTTACGTACTGCAAATCCTAAGTTAAAATTTGGATTAACATTAATAATCATATTTTCTACATCCGCATTGGCGTTTCCAGCATTATTCTGTGGTCGTCTTATATTATATTGATCGTTATCAGAGTGGTTAGAAGTATCCTTGACAAACATCATTGATGGACCAGCTGATCTTGAGTAATCGTCGCTGTATCTTGCAAGGCCTAGTATTGTCGTGGCAACGTCGACTTCTTTCTGAATTGATTCAATATTTTTTCCGTCAATCATGTACGTAGCGCTATCAAATAACGCCATAATACCATTATTAACAAAGCCGACACTAACATCAGCGGCGTATGGTGCTGGTAATGCAGGAGCAACGTTATTTAAAATTTCACCTTCGACTTCAATAAATGCTTCAGCGGGTAGGAAATACCTACTTGTATCCTGAACCTGTAGTTCAATTCGTCCACGCTGATCTGGAATTCGTGTGTCGTAAGAATAATACTGATAATCGCGCACAGACTCATCTTTGAGTATTGGTGCGTCCATGTCAAACGCGGGGTCAGATACGCGCTTAAACATCTTTATTATTATCGTCTTCGTCTAACTCGAAGACCACTTCCTGCTATCAGACTAGCGGTTATATTTTTTTCCTTTTCCGACATCGGGATATCAGCTAACTCCGCTAGTTTTTGATTAGCTGCTTGATTTATTATTTTACTTACATTTGCGGGCATCACTTCAGTGCTAGGTAATTTCACAGGTTGAGGTTGGGTCGCTTGTGGTCCGCGTATTAATCGTGATAGTCTATCTTTAATTGCTGAGAATGCCCTGCTAGCAAGATTACCAACAGCGCCTATACCCTTTTCACGAACAACATCAATAGCTTTCATTCCTAGCTGCTTTGCAATCGGTATTGCTTTTGGGGCTATCCTTCTAAACAGACCCTGAACAACATCACCTAGTCCATCTCCGTAGGTCGTTTTGTATACCGGTAATCGAGAGTTTATTACCCTGACCATGGTAGGTCCACGAGTATTGTGTATGATCATTTTATTATTAAGTGACTTTATCACTAATTACATACTTAATCACTATGATACTCATCGGCGATTTCATTAATGAGAGACCGATATACATTAATATCCATGATACCGCCTGTAAATAATCGTTTACAAATATCAGCTACTTCATTAATAATTTCTGGAGAATTATTACCAGCTCGTTTTCCTCCAATGAGGATTTCTAATCGATCGACATCAGCAAGAACGTTATTGGGACAAGTAATAAAACCACTTCCTAAACCACTTCCAGTTGCGCCAGGATCGTCTTGAAATTCTTCTTCTTCTTCTTCTTTTGGTTCCGGTAATGTTTTTGGTTTTGGTGATGTTTTTGGTGATCTTGTAAATACATCCTTAATTTTTTCTAAGGGCGATTTTTTTTCTAGTTGTTGTTGTTATTGTTGTTGTATTCGCTTTTCTGTTTGTTGTTGTATATCTCGTACTTTTCGTTCTATTTTAGAAACCGGTGTTAATATCGGTGATAATTCAAATTGTTGTGGTGATGGTGGTAATTCAAATGGTTTTGGAGATTGTTGCTTTTTACGTTTTTTTCTTTCCATTTCTTCTTCTTGTTTTCTTAATTGTTTAAATTTTTTAATTTCATTATTATAAACCTGATATGATAGATCAGCATTTCTAGCTTGTTGAACATTCATGTATATGCGATATAAATATTTTTGCCATTGATCAATGTTTTTAATATCTTTAACGTATTCAGGTTTCATTAATTTATCTCTTTGACTATAATTATTCACAGCAAATTCAGCCAATTCTTGTAGGTCTTCAATATTGTTAATTGTTTTAATAGTTACTTCATCGAATTTATCTATCAATTCAACTACTAATTTTGGTTTAGGGGCTGGTGCTTCAGCGCCTTCAGGCTGAGCAGCAGCTGGCTGAGCAGCTTGAATCAGGTCAGCAATATCAACAGGCAATGTTGCAAGAGCTCGTTGTGTTGCCTCAGTTGCTGTAACAATTTTCTTCGTTGGTTCGACAATCGGTTTAAATAATTTTTCTGTACCCTCTGTAAATTCCACCTGAGACTCCTGACGCGATTGTAGTTGTTGCTTAACAGAATCACGAACAGGTAGATATTTTTTAATTGCCTCTAGTCGCTCTCGAGATAATTTAGCTGAGTGTGGTTCTCCAATACTCATTATTGATAATATCTATAATGGCTGTTTAATTCATAGCAGCAGTAGAGCTGAACGACAAAAATTGAGTAACCCGCGAGTAAACAAATCGCATAAAAATCTGAAAAAAAAATACGTCAACAAAAAGTAACGGAAATGAGCTAACCCAAACGATTTATTATCCGTTTTTCAAACTATATGGTAATAATAAAAGTTAGGAGGTTCGGTTTATGTTATTGACCTTTTTTTCAGCCTCTGTAGGAGCCTTTATTTTTATAAATAAGGTTTCAGCCAAGTGGTCTGTTCAGCTCTACTGCTGCTTACATACATCCTAAAATTACGTCATGCGACAACCCTGACAAGCACGCTGCTTGAATTCGTCCTTTCAAATACGGCGAATCAAGATCGATGTAAACAACTAGAAGGGAATCTTTACTCTTATTAGCAAATTGAACCTCCACTGTCTCACCTGTATAATCAGCAGGTTTAACAAATTTGCTATTCACCAAAGCTGAATAACTGCAGCTGGTGTCATACAACACAGTAGCCTTCTCTCCGTTTACCGTAGCTGTTGCAGTATTCAACCACTCTACTGGTTTACACTTTCTACCTGTGTCTGGTGTCACTACATTTATCGTGGGACGATATTTCCTACAGTTGTTGAGAATATGGCCAGGTTTGTTGCAACCGTAGCACACAACTTCATCTTTCTTACCAGGGGTACCTTTATCTACCCCGTGGGACTTTCCTGAGCCACGGAACTGATCACGGTTGGGATTATCAGCCCCTAGCTTCCCACCATTTTGACCATTCCGCCTAAGAGGTGTCAAACCGTTAGCTCGTCTAAAGTCAGGGACGCTGGTTCGATCCCTGCCACTCCAGGTGGTTGGACGAGAGTGTGCACTCTCATATCGCTCAGCCATCACACTGATCTCTTCTAAGATTGCGAAATCACGCTCCGCCAAAAATACGATCAGGTCTTTCCGATACGTACTGAGGACATGTTCTTTCAAGATCTCTTCCCGTATGCCTTCATAAGTAAGCTCGGCTCCTGTCATTTTCATCCATTTATCGAAGAGCACGCGCACACGAGTATGAAATTGTGCGTGTGTCTCCGTTGTTTTCTTAGACGTCTCTCTGAAAAGTTTGCGGAAACTTCAGCCGACAACTCATAATGCCGTAATAGCGCTTTCTTGAGAGCGTCGTAGTCATCTACTTCAGCGGGTGCCATATTATGGTAGACATCCTTGGCAGCTCCTTGCAAAAATGCAGAAATATTAATGGCCCACTATTCTTTGGGTATATGATGTATTAAGGCTAACTTTTCAAACTGCGTTAAAAAGTTATCGATAACTTCGTCCATGTCATTAAACATCGGCATGATTATCTGGACGATACGTCTATTCTCAGTTCTTCGCCCCTCCTAGATTCCGCTTCGATCCTTAGTCTTTCCATGGCTAACGCATGTTCTCTCTCCCTGGCTCTTTCTTCGGCTTGCAATCTGGCTGACTCAATTTCTCTTTCTTTATCCCTTTCTTCGGCTTGCCTGATTCTTTCTTTCTCTTTTTCCTCGGCTTGTCTCATTCTTTCTTTTTCCTCGGCTTGTCTCATTCTTTCTTTCTCTTTTTCCTCGGCTTGTCTCGTCCTTTCTTTCTCTGCCTCCTGTTGTTCTCTATATTCCTTGAGACTCCGCTCTACACATTCCGCTAATTGGGTCCCTTCATAACCTAATTCATCCTTACTTATAGATTTATATTCTCTGAATAACTGCCTATCAGTTGCCATCCTAGTCTACTCGACTGTATCACCAACCAACTTACCTAGACTGGTACTCACTAACCTTTTACTGCCTTACAGGAAACAGCTTCCTTAACAATACTTACCCGTATTCTGTCCTAGTAAAGTCTTAACCTACAGACTTACTTAAAATCACTCAAAAGTAACCTAACAGCTTTTGGCAGTACAAAATTCTGAATTTTCCCCAAATTCAGTTTGCTCGCACCAACAAGTGCAAATTACTCCCCCAGGACTTCCTTAATTATCTCTTCTCACAAGAGTAACTAAAGGCAATACTGCTTCTGAATTACTTGAATTCTGACAACGACCACGCTATCAGCAATTCAGGTACGGAATTTTAATTTCTTGCAATGTCATAACAAACATTAAAGAAAATCTCAACAATGGCATGCACAAATTACAAAACTGCATAGATATTGGCTCAATTTCACACTCGTAATTCCTTATTTAAATAATAAGCAAAGTTATCACTGCTATGGTATTATATTTCTATTCAATATATGCTCAGATCTGCTATCCACTGTTCAAAATATCCCGGACGATAGACCCCCCACTATGTAACGGGGGGTTTTAAAACATTATAGCCTCATTAATTGATTTGGCGATCGTTAACTAGGGAATGACCTCCCATGGTGTTATTGCCCAGTGTGGACGGATAGATGGAACGTTAACAGATAGCTGAGCAAGGCTATTGAAAGAAATAAACAACTACGAGCCCCCTTTACCAATAAATAAAAATAAATTTAATCAATTAATACATAACCAAAATTTCGCTTTTCAATCCAAAAGATTTACTAAAATAAATGTAATCAATTAATACATAACCAAAATTTCACTTTCAATTAATACATAACCAAAATTTCACTTTCAATCCAACAGATTTACATTAATAGAATTTAGTCGCAGTGTTCAATTTACATCATATTACGAGTGGTGAATTTAGAGTAAAATTCCACGCTTGACAGCATTACCTGGCGTCTGTCTCCGTTTGTCTTGTTTTCAACGTCTAATGCGTTCGCTTTGGTCTTCTTTCTGACCCCTGATTATTCCGACCTCTCTTAGATGCGGATTTCCCTCTGATTCATCGGGTTTCCCTTTTTATCCTTCTTCCTTCCTTCTTTCCTTCCTTTCTTCTTCCTTCCTTCTCCCTTCCTTCCTTTCTCGGTATAAAGCTGCTTCCTTAATGCTGTTTCTTTCCACACAGACCGTGCGTCCTAGCACTATAGCCTGTCTTCCTTTTTAAGACAGTTATCTGGCCTTTCTACGAGGGAAAACACTATCCTCAAGTTGCCCAAGGAGTTGGACCTTTTGTCTTCTCACAAGGCAAGAGTCGAACTGAAGAGTTCTGAGCAAGCTGGTACTCTAAATTCTAATCTCCCAAAGTGTACGCCTTAATTTTTACTGACAAATCAGAAGTAACTGTTCCTAAAATTCTCTCCAAATAATCACGTCTTTCATCAGATTTCACCAGCCTAAAATATGCTGCAATTAGCTTTCCTCTGAAGATCAATTATTTGACATAAAGTCCTCTTCCGACTGATACGGTTGTAACTCTATGTACGCTGTGTCATTATACCGTTACGATGACTCGGTCAATTCTATTGAAGCTGAAACGTAGACCCTTTTATTATTTCAGAGATGAAATAAGAGAAATATCAGTGAACTTTCTCAAGACATTTCTGGCTTGACTATGCTAACTTCAAAGCACAATTTATTCAACCTTAAGTTTCAATAACTCTTCAAAATTCGCCACATTACAATATCATATAACGTAATAATGCATCATAGGGTTACAAACCACGTCATTGGGTTATTTTGAGAAAAGGCATTATGTCCGTGGCATCTGAATTCACTTCAGGGTCACTACACTACACAAAATTGCTTTTTTATCAGATAACATATTTATGTTTGGTTATGTGATAATAGTGTTTTGTATTCGTCTTTTATTAATAAATATTTGGAATATGTATATGACATGGTTGCAAATGACAAGAGAAATGTACATTGGATTATTTCCTACCTGGTTCTACTTGTCTAAGTGATCAATAATTAATAAACGCGTCGTGTATAGGCGTGTACGTAGCTGAGGGTTAGGGTGTAGAATGGGTGGGTAGTATATGTTACTCGTGGATTGTAACTAGTCAAGTAGGGTTGAAATAACCGTTTTAAACAAGGTGTAGCAAAACATCTCTTTGTCAGTGGTGTAATAAACAATATACTAATTACACCACCCTACCCCCTTTACATTCACATAATAATAACAGTTAAAAATCGCTTCACCTGTCGGTCACTGTGTAATTTCAGTGTCAACGGTCAATCACAGAAGGAAGTTTCTTCGACGAAAACAAATTTCAAATTGAAGAAAAGGGTAAACCTCGTCTTTTGGTAGAGGGCCCTCAGCCACTAAGGGTTGTATACATCATTGTACTAATACCATGATTTTGTCTGTACTTGTTTTTGCTTATAATACTTAGTGTTAGAGTAATACCGTACACGCCTATTTTAACAGCAGTATTCATTTCTGTCATCAACAGTCACTTTACAAGTTACAAGGGGCCCCGAGTGGCCGAGTGGTCTAAAGCGATCTCAGTTACGGATCACTGCCATTTCACCTCTGTCTGCGTGGGTTCGAGTAAGATTCGGCGAATGTGGATATGTGAGAAAGCTTGCCAGTAGCTTCTCGTGGGTCGGTGGTTCTTTCCGAGGATTTCCCGGTTTCTTCCTCCACCATTAATACTGGCCGCCATGTATAGCCTATCGTGTGCTGAAAAATGGCGTTAAGCCCCACAAGAAGAAGAAGAAGAAGAAGTTACAATTTTGTAAATGAATACCCACAACCCTCTCATTTACCCATCCTCCCGTACACAATATTCGTTGTTTAATTACTGTCTGATATTAAAATGGGATGTTTATTTTTCTGTAGCGGATGGACAAAACCATGATAGTATTTAGTTGATAGGCTTTTACTATAAATTCTTTGAATTCAGTGATAGAATAAAGCATTATGTAATTTCCTGATTCCTGGAAAATACAATGATTGTGTATAACATAGAGACTGGAAAATACACAAAGCTGTCATCTATTATCCAGTTCTATTGATAGTCAGTTGAAGTTCCCAATGGTTGGTTTAAAAGTAAAATAAAGACTTTGCATGAGTGAATTAACCGTCAGGCTAGAAACTTATGTTTGCTTACCAAACTAATAAGATGTTAGCTGTAGTAAGGTTCTGTTGAGAAGAAATTTATATTTATATTTTCCTTCTTTCTTATTTTCAATTATAATTTAATATTTTGCTAATGTCATCATAAAAAGAAACATCGACATTTCCCCTAAATCCTAATGTTTAAAAAGTTTCGTTTATGATAGCTAATGACAAAGGTAAGTTAACGAAAAAATAGTTACCTTTTCTACCTTTAAATTAACCTTGACCTTCAAGTTTTATTGTGTATCAGAATTTTTAAATGAATTAAATTGTTGCGTTAAAATTTCGTTGAGCATACACATGTACATTTTCTCCATGTATCTTGCATACAAATTTTTAAAAGTCGTTTAGAAATAAAAGCCATGATGAAGATTAAAGATTAATCTTTAACCTCTCATTTTCCAAGAAAATTCTCTTAAATGTCCAAATAAATTTCACCAATCACCCTCACATCTTTTATGACAACAAAATGAGCCCTCTATTTTCTATGTTAATTATCAAAAATGGAAGCAGTATGGTTTACAAAATATGTACCAGGAATGAGCTCATCTAGCCCCTTCTGCGAATCATGACCGTTCAGTTGCATCGCGAGCTAGACCAACAAGTAGACTGCCTGTTTTTCTTTTTCTTTTTTTCTGACATTATTGGTACCGCTGTCAGAAAAAATGCGGAGACCTCTTTGCATCAAAATAGGGAACGGGCGACATTTGGTGGGCTAGGTACGGAGTTATTAATTTGTTATGTCACGTTATACCGGTTTCTGTTATAGCAGTTGATTGGAATTTCGGCGTCTGGACCGGGTAAAAGTATTAAGATTCCAATGTGGGACCTAGTAGAAAATACGTATTATAAAAATGTACAATTAATTCAGTTATGAAAATGAACATTATATATGGCACATGTATAAAATTTTAAATGATAGAATTGCCTGCAAAACACTTTCATAAAAAATGATGCATGCAGTTATTTGTCAGTTTTTGCAAAATGCGTATGAAATCTCAAGTGCCAGCTCTACTATAGAGATCAACATCTTATGATTTCCGGGTGGAGACCAAGGGGGGAATTATACAAATTTATCGTGAGATAATATTCCCGGCATGTTTTTCAGTGCTGATGACGATGATCAAGATTTTTTGACGTCTTCTGGAGGGTAACACTTAAAATGAACACGTAAACTTGAACCTCAGTTTGGAATACTGTCCGACTTTAGGGGGTGTTCTCTAAAGCGTGATATGCCATACAGGGGGGTGTCTCTCTTGCTTAAAGTTGGTGCTGGTACGCATCAGGATCGTTTCATGAGATTTGTCATGAGTGATTGGGAATATGGCCTAGGTCCATCACTTTACAGGGAAAACAATCAATTGGGAGCAAAATTTTGAGGAAATAAATTAATGAAATTGGGTTTATTGAAACACATTATATTGGAACCTATAGTTCGTTACATATAGTATCGCGAATTTTATCCTATCAGTAACGAGGTAAATTTTCAGGTCAGCGTCATTAAATGTAGATAATAGTACCTAATTCATTTTACAGAGAGAACGTTTTCCATTTTTGCAAAATACAAGGTGATTGAACAGGAAATCTAGGGAGAGCTTGTTATATGTGAAACTTAATAAGCATAATGAATGTCAGGAGTGGTCACCAGTCAGTGATATTGTGAAAGAAACTAAAAGTGCTGTGAAATTTATTTTAAAAATCATTGGAGTGAACTTTAACTTTCCTCTTTCATTTAATTGACAATGCATTAATTATTATTACAACATCATCAATGAGAAACTGATTCATATTCAAAACTCGTTTTATTATAGTATGAAGAAAATACATATTATGGCATCACATTCATTTTCAATCACCTCAGAACAGAAAATTTAAGTCGATAAAAAAAACTACTGTTTTAGAAGCCAATCTAATGATTAAAATTGTTAAATCTGCTAGTTTGATGCTCTGATTCTGTCCGATGTATGCATGTCATCATCAATATAAACACTGTTAAGACAACAGAAGGCATCGTTTATTTGCTGAACAATCACAGGTGCTTACATATATACACAAAACTGCATGCGAGTTTTGTTTTGAGTCAGCGGAAATAATGAGTTTGATATGTGTAGGGGTATTTCACAATTGTCAGGCTGATATTCATAAGCCATATCAAATAAGTTCATTAATCGACTCAGAACACAATGCAAATGCGGTTTTATATTTATTACATACCCCCTCTTTTACACTTTTTAAAAATATTTAGCTTTACTGTATTTACTGTATTTATACAATTACAAACAAATTGGTATTTATTGAAGTAGGATTCACTGCCTTTTAAAATATCTATGAACTGATGTCAAAGAAGAGACCTAAGTAGTTCAAATTAGGGTGTGTGATACGGAAACACATTAAACAGCTGTATCGAATGCTAGATAAAGCATGTATGATTAAATGAGTATGCAATAAACATTTGTGGAACATCTGTTTCTTTAAGTTGTCATAGAAGAATTAACTTTTAATTAGTCACAGTGGCTTCATGCCTGTTTACCAAAGTCTAGCCAATAGCTATTCTGCAGATTAGCCATGGCTGACCTAAATATATATAAAGGGGAGCATAATGGGGGAAAGTGAAAGGATCCACGGGGCACATTAATATGAGAGAAGGTGCATCCTCACATATATTAGACCCAGAAGCTTGGGTGCTTGACAATCCTGGTTGGCAGTCCATATTGACAGTTACATAGCTTACACTTTAATTATTTTATCATACTATACATATGTTGATACCTTTTTTTTGCCTGAAGTAACTGCTGGCACATCAAGTGGTTGTGTTTTTCAAAATCTGTTGACAGTGATTTCAGTTATTTGAAGATCATTGGTGGCCTAGGAGTGCCCAAGTAGACTGAAATAGGTTTCATTTTCTTTCATGAAACAAATATGTATAATTATTGACAAAGAGGAATTCACCAGAAGACTTTGTATGGTATCTACCGGTATTTGGTTGTAAATGAAAATTACGCCAATCTGAAATTCAGTATACCACCATCAAGGCCATGTAGATAATATTTTTATTGTTACTCTGTCTGAATGGATGGTTGTATCATCACGGTTTTTGTGATATCTAGTTGGCCCAAAATAAAAATGGTGCTGCTTCCAACGTGGCCACTGTGATGGCCATCTTGAAAATCATGTTGTTGCTACTCTTGAATGGATGGTACTAGTAACATATGGTTTTCATCTAAAGACTTTTTATTATGTCTATTCATTACTAAATGAAAATGCTACCAATCTTACATCTAATATGGCCAACATGACAAGCATCCTAAAAATTTTATATTGCACAAGAATATTAGAGAAGGCTTCAACATTCAGCTCTATAAAAGAAGAAATGGTCTTATCTTGGATTCCTGCATATTCATTTTAGCCAATAGAACATCTGTTCCTTCAACAAACTTTTCTGATCAGTTTATGGATTCAAGTTTGTTTGGACAAAGAAAACATGTTAACGAAAAAAATAGAAGGTAAATAAAATATCATTCCATATTTTTTGTAGCCATATTTATATCAAACGTCATAAAATTGTCATGATGCATTTATTAATTTATTTTACATTTGATTTATATATCATCTAACAGTTCTTGAGTCTGCACATATAGCCACAACTGTACGTGCATGTTTCATCCAGATTTCTTTCATGACTGTATTGCACTTCTGTTTCAGCTCCAAACTAGGTAGCCTGTTTGGTCTTGACAAAGCCAGTAGTCAAGGGGGTAATGAGTCTTTGACATACACAGCACCTAAACAGCCCAAGAAAACAGGTATGTCTGTATGCAGGCAACTTTGTCGATAACAATTACATTGGACAAAGCCAGTAGTCAAGGGGGTACTGAGTCTTTGACATACACAGCACCTAAACAGCCCAAGAAAACAGGTATGTCTGTATGCAGGCTACTTTGTCGATAACAATTACATTGGACAAAGCCAGTAGTCAGGGAGGTAATGAGTCTTTGACATACACAGCACCTTAACAGCCCAAGAAAACAGGTATGTCTGTATGCAGGCTGCTTTGTCGATAACAATTACATTGGACACTTTTCTTAGGCTTTCACTGGAAAGTGTACTACAGTTGTACTAATTTAGACAGAGAAGTGGGGAGTCAATTAAACATTCTCATTCCTCATATGTACCCAAACTAAAAATTCATGTAAATTAGTGGTGTACCTATTAATTGCTTTAATCCATGATTTATTGCCTTAGTGTTTGATTGGCAAAGTCATTACAGTTTCATATAATTTATTACACATGAGTATTATCAGTAGAGCATGCATGTGATAATTCCAGAATTCCTGATTATTTCAGGGGTATTCTCAGAATTCCCCACATATTTTTCACCAGAAATTCTTGTCCTGTTAAAGCTTTAAAAAACATGAAATTTTTTTATATACTATCTATAAAATGTGTTTTTAGACAATACATTTTTTAGGGTACACTTATAATTTTTTGTGATGAACAACACACTGAAAAATCAATGACATGCAGGAAAATTATGTTTTCTACTTTCAATCTCTGCTCCTATTTATTGATTAAATCCCTTTTGTATTTTTTATGTTAAGTGAACTTCTCTAAGGAGTACAGGAAATAAGAGTGAACAAGATAAGATGTGACCTTGCAGCTCATTATTGAAAGAGAACTGACCACTAATTATAGGTAGCCAGTGAAATACAAAGAACAAAAATAACTGTTACCTAAGTTTTAGGTTATGTGCCTTGTTTTGTAAACAAGCTTATGACTTTGCTAAAAGGGGAATAACTCTGCGATAGGTTGCTGTTATTGTAGACATGCGTGTGAGGAACCTAAACTGTCAGTTCAGA